>VZTX01005147.1:802778-845826 GCA_013400915.1 Pardalotus punctatus | reverse complement strand
CTCGGGGGAGTGAACGGCGGGAGAGCTGCGTGAGCGCTCGAACACACGCTTCGTTTCCCCAGTCGCAATCCAGAACGTCACCATTTCTTCCAATAAACTGAGAAATCTGCTCTCAAAACTGAAAGACTGGGGGAAAAAAAAAAAAAGGAAAAGAATTGAAGCTTTTCACATGCCGTAGTCTCTGAAACTAAATAAAAAAATTTAAATCCGTAATGTCTTCTAAAAAGATGATTCTTGTTACCATCTTTACTTTCTCTTGGTATTTTGGAAACCCCTGACAAGTGTTAGCTGATGTGTCCACAGCAAATCATTGTACTCTGGGGAAAGTTTCCTATGCCTAACTGGGAAACCGAGTAGAGCAGGGATCTCTGAAAACGCCTGCAGTATTTTTGAGACAGAAAACATTTGATGAGGCCAGTTGTAACTTACCTCTGCTGCCTTATGCTAATAGCATAAGAAAGCTGCAAAGACAATATACAGTACAGTAAGAACACTCTTTTTTATGGTCAGGGTTTGTGCACATTATGCAATGTCAGGGCCTTCTGCTGGCTCACCTTTCAGCCTCAAAGTCCTTTCTGCAGAGATAAGTGCAGAGGATATGAGTGAAAGGTCTTTCTACTCAGGCTCCCAACAAGAGAAACAAAGATAACATAAAGAAGTATTAAGATATTATCACTTCCTGCATTAACCTGTTCAGGTTCCATGCATGAACCACTTTCACACAGAAACTTCAAACTTGAGACCTTTGGACATGGGAATCTTTGTACCTGAATTTTCTGGAGTACAAGTAGTTTGCAGAATAACAGACTTAGGCTGGGAAAAGTTTTCAGGTGCATTACTTGCCACAAATTATGAACTTCACCATAAGAATTATATATACATTTATAGCACTTCTTTTTCTGCCTGTGACTCCTCATATATAATTGATGCTGTGTTTTTTAGATTTTTCTCATTGTTCCCAGATGCATTAATATGTACCTGGGCAATAGGTAGGCTGTGTTGTAAGAGACCTAGCTCTGCTATCCAGCTTGTCCATATCGGGGACCTGGGCATATTGGTACCCAGCATCTAATTTGTAAATGAGGTGGTGCCAAGGCATCACTGGAATCTGACCATGTTCATGTTGTCAAACTTCCTTACAATGCATGAAGATTTCACACAAACCCTCAAAATCTCAGGATCCTTTGTGGCAACATGGGACCTTACTCATGGGCTGTGATTATAAGACATCATCTAACAAGATGATGCTACAGGGAGAAAGCCTGTAATGGTGTAAGATGATGTAATTGTCTTTATTGACTAAATCCAGAGGGCATCCTGGAACATGCAGCTGCCAAAAAAAAATGTAGTAAATTTACTATACAGTCCAAGTAGCATTGTATGCTGTAAATTTCTGATCATTTTAAGTTGGATTAAGCCACAACTGGGGGAAAATGCCCCACGTCAGGGCACAAAATGCCCTCTGACTGGCATCAAGTTACATATTTGTGCAGCTGAAGCAAACTGCTAATCTGATGAGGTTTTCTTTCAGTTACCATTCAAGACATAAGTACCTGATCCAGTGAATTTAAGACAGATTAAGGAGACCATGAAGCTATACTCTTATTTAAGAATTTCTTTGCCTTTCAAGACATGGTGTATCTGTGTTTTTCAAGCAGTAACTTTGCAAATAAGGACTTGGACAAACTGTTCCAAGACCTACTAACTTGGGTTCAGGGGTTACTGGCCACTGTCTGCCTGCCATAATTGCTGTTAAGTGTGTACCTTACCCTTGTTCTGCCAGTTGAACTGTTCATCTGATCAGGCACTGATTGGTGTTTTTAGAAAATGGTCTGAATTGAAAGCATAATACTCCCATTATAATCTTTTAAAAAGTAATTTTTTAGCACTAAATTCTGGACTGATCAGGTGTTTGGGATTTCTTGCTGTCATGAAGTATCTCAGCTGTGACAAACAGTGAAGCTGCATTTAACTGCTCCTCAGGGAACTAATGCAACTTGTCAGCCTACAATTTGAAAACAAAATGAATGAAAAAGCCTCATTATGAATTATACATATGTTACAAATGATGTATCTAAAATCATAGTATATCTGAGTTGGAAGGGGTCCACAAGGATCATCAAAGTCCAGCTCCTAGCCCTGCACAGGACATCCCCAGAATCTCACCCTGTGCCTTTATATGTTGTGCCATATATTGTAGTTTGGGTTTAAAATGCATTTGCAACAGGAAAATTATCTTCTTAGCAGGTATTTTTACTATTGAAGTATATAATTCTATCTAGTTTTGCTGAATTGTGCTTTTGTAGTATCTATTTTACTACTGTTTACTTTCCGATTCCTGCAGACCGTTTCTTTAAAATTTTAAAAAACAGTATCAGTAGTATTTGCATCAGGCCATCTGCACTGTGAAAGACCACCCAAATTAACTGTACAAATGACTAATAGTTAAAATTACAGTTTTAATTGTAATGTAATTTCAACACAACCTCTAGTTACAACACAGTATGCAAACCATTAGCTAGAACAGCAATAAAGTTATTAATTAAAGCTATCATTTAAGTATTATACTTTCCAAACCAGTAGGAACATAGTCCATTACTAAATAAATGTACTTCCTGATTGCTCTGGTGAACAAGTAATGTATTAAACAGATCTAATGCTTAACAAATGTGAACTATGCCTCCCTTTTTATTCCACACGAAAAGCTCAGGCTAGAACTCTTTGCATTTAAAAGCATACCATTCCTTTATTTTCTCCAAGGGGGAATTAACATCTCCTTCATATTCCATCTCCCTGTGGTTCAGAGTTAGTGCGAGTTATTTCCTCTTGCTTATTACATCACCCTTTTATACCATCCTGCTTCTCCCCTCCAATAAATCCACCCCTCTGTGGGCAGTAGCAGATTTCAGCTCTGCACAGGGGGCAGCGGAGGAGCACACTCCATAGAAAGAGACTAAAAACATACAGGGATCAACTGTGCAGCTCCCAATACAAGTCAAATCTGCCTCTATGGCTATTTGGCTTTGAAGAAAGGATATATATGCTCGTGAATGCGTATTTGCTCCACTTGGGCCTCTCCCGCTGCCTGTACAAGCCCTACTTTTCATTCCCTGATGGACCCCAGGTCCTTTCACCATGTTAGTGGTTGTTTATAGGTTTTTGATGTTTCTGGGCTTCCAGCACCTTCTGTCCTTCCCATGTGAATTGCAGAAGAGGGAGGAGAATCACTGTCCCTAACTTGTGAAGGCTGCAAGAACTGGGCCTAAAAATCTTAGGCTATTACACAAAAATTAAACTTGTACTTCATTTTTAAATCATATTTTCTTCCTTTGACTTACACTTCCAAAAATTTAATTATCAATATTTTGCCGTCTTGCAAACTTCTCTCTCCTCTTTTGATCTAATTTGGATTTATCAGTGTGTCTGATAGCTGCAGATGCCGAGGAATATGGCTGCTATCATACCCTAATTTTGATTAAGTAATGCAGATCTATAGGTCTTTGTCAATAATAATAATAATAATAATAACAATAACAACAACAATACTACTAATAACAACAACAACAATAAAAAGGCTTTTTCAATAATAATAATAATAATAATAATAATAATAATGTTCCAATTTCATTGCCATAGACTTGTTTTGTTCACTCCCAGAACTAAAAGGCCCTGTAATTGCTTTTAGCTGTGATTAGCTCTCAGACCCTTGCAGTAACACTCCTGAACTGAGCTTTTAATTCTCTGAATCCATTTGTATATCTGCAATGGCTTCTGTTTCTTAGTCTGTTGCTGATGAAAAGTAAGGTATAAATACATATCTCAGGAGGTCAAAGAGTGTTAAAATAACTGATAAGTACTCCTAAGTGGTAGTGATGGTAGAGCTGGTAGAAGATGGTAGAGCTGGTAGAAAATGGTAGAGCTGGTAGAAAATTATTTTTCTCAAACCCAGATTACATTAGTTTTATGTTCTAGGAACTTACCTTTTTTCCTTTGAAGTAAAAAGTTCACAAAATAAGTATACATTGTTTGCTACAGTTATACTCTGGCTATACAAAGGTCTTTGTATTTAGAACATGTGCCAAGTCATGCCATTTTGAATTAGTCTTCCAAGGAGTAAAATTGGTACTTGCTAAAACCTTAAAACACTGCTTTACTACACTAGCCTACACAAGCTTACACAAGCCCTGAGCAGCAGAACTGGCACAGCATCCTCCACTCTTCTGTCCCACTGCCTTAAATCTTCCCATGGCCCAGTTTACTGGCACTTTGCCCCGCTAACACTGCCCAGCTACTGGCATATCTCAGGTTACATGGGTGGTGTTAAGGTCAGGAAGCCAGGAAACCAAACTCATTTGGTTTTCCACCTGCTATCCATTGAGTGATCTTCATGAAGCCTTTACGAATTTATAATTTGGATATCTCCATCTCCCTGTGGAATGTGATTGGAATTAGCAACGTGCCAGTGAGCAGGACAGATGTACCAAATTATTATGTTGGCCTTATATATTTTTTTTTTCTTGGAAACTAGAAGAAGTTATTAGCTGAACAAAGGTTCAAATGGTAGCCAAACAAAGGTTCACTGAACTTCATCAGTAACTATCAAACCTTTATTCTGGGATCAAATGTATTACTTTTCAACTGACTTTTGTTGAGAAAGACAGAAAACTTACAAGTATTTCTCAGCTATAATACAAGTATAATAATATAATCTTTGATAATAATTGAGCATTTAAAATGTTTTATTTCTTTTCAGGAATATCCAGCATGACTGCAGAGCAATATGCAGATGAGTAAGAACTACACTAAGCTGGAAGAAGTGTGTAATGCAGCATGACAAGAGGAATAGTACGTTACAGATCAGCTTAAAGTATTATGTTAACATTGCAACATCACATTTCGGCACAATTTTAAAAAGATTTTGTACAAAAGCCAAGCACGAAAAAAAATCAGAATTCAAGAAAAGAGTATTTTTAAGAATTATAAGGCCTTGCTTAACATGAAAGAAAGGAGATAATTGCTTTCAAATTTGGAAATAGTTTGAAATCCATTTGTGCCCTTGTCAGAAGCAATGGGGTTTGATGTATTCTAGTACTGCCTCTGGCGGGGGAGGAGGCGAGCTGGTCTCGGCCCAGGTGAGAGCGGGCGCTGAGTGGCGCGGCGGGGACACCGCTCCGTGCCCGGGGAGCGGCGGGGGCGGCANGGGCGGCCGTGACATGGCGGGAGCCGCGGGAGGGGCGTGTCCGCGTAGGGTAGAGGTGGCTCATCCCGCTGCCCGTCCCGCATCTCCCGATCGCGGCCCTCGCAGCCATGGAGCCCTCGCAGGTTGCCATCATCGGCAGGTAAAGGCTCTCGCCGCCCGCGGGCGGGGGGCGCGGCCCGGGGGGCAGGGGGCAGCCCCGCACNGGCGGGTGCAGCGCCCCGGGGAGCAGGTGCCAGCCCGGCGCGGCGCCTGTGGGACGGATGCCCGCGGCGTGCGAAGGGGCTCGGGCGCCGTCTCCCGGCTCGGCCCGGCCTGCCGGGAGAGGGGTTTGGGGCCTCCGTGTCGGATACGGCCCGGCCTCAGAGTCCCCGCTGCTGCAGCCGTCGGATGTGGCAGCGAGGTGCTGGCTCGGGGCACGCAGTGGGTTTCGGCCGGCTGCGGGGGCGTGCTGCTGCTGGATCTCGGGACGCGGGGGGATGCACCTGTTTGGCTCCTTAGAGTGCCTTTGCTTAAGCCCTTGACACCTCTGTGCTACTTTAAAACAAACAGCAAACAAGCATCTTTACCGAAGTAAGTCACCCTTGAGGTCTGAAAGACGGCTGCCCCTTTTCAGTGCAGTGCCTTGTGTGTGTAAGTGCAAGGCAAGAGTGGAGAAATCCAAGCACGGCTTAACGTCCTGTTTGTCAACTATGTCAAGAAACTCTAAGTTAGTCTCAGACACTCCTTAAGTAATATTTACTTGCCACAAAATTCAGCAGTATTTCTGGTTTGTGGGGGAATGCATTGTTTCATCCTCTCATTGAGCTGAACCTGAAGTTCTTTACTTAGACAGTAGTCTGGAGGGGAGAGAAAATATGTGCCAGACAGTAACAGTCCCCTGTGCACCTCTGTACCTTGGTGCTACCAGTGTGGGCTGCAGCAAACTTTATTAGCAAGACTACTTGAAGCCTCGGGATGGGAATCTCGGTGCTGTTGTGTGACAGGGACCAAACTGGCTCCTGCTGTTGGCAGTCGTGGAAGTTTTTTTCACCGTGGGTGCGTGTGAAGGGTCAGGAGAGTTGGGCTCTTGCACGCTATGGCTCCTGTGGCACTACTGCACTGGAGGAAAAAACCTGGTTTTGGTAGCACCTGCAGATGTTGTGTGAGCAGATCTGGTTTTTAATACTTTGTCTATCACTGGGCCCTAAAGAACAGTGCTTAAAGTGTCAAAAAGCACTGTCTTGAGGTCAAATATGCTAACATGAGGTTGTAATGATGCTGTTGTATACAATGGAGTAATGGTGCAGCTCTGATACCTACCATGGACTTACTTTGTGTACTCTGTAATTCAAAAGAAAAATGCCTAAAAACCTGTATTAAAGTGAAAGACTTTTTTTGTGTTTTAAGGAAATTTAATTTGAGTGCAATTTAGAGAGATTATGCTGGTTTATAAAGATGCTTAGCTCAGATATGCTTATGTCAGGTTTAAGTGATTCAAATGCTTCTATTTTAATAAATACTCATTAGCCAGGAGGCTTCAGTAGCTAACAAACCTTGACCATGCTTATTCTAGAAGTTTGTTCTGTTGCTTGCCTCAGAATTGATGAAGTCTGGACTTGCTACAGAGAACTGTGTGTTTTTACTTTTAAATTATATGTTTTAAGTGAAACCTTACTGTCTGCTTAATAAAACTAAATGCAAAGCTTCATTGGTCCCAATTATTTCCACTGATTACTGCTATTTCCTGAAATTTTCTGTTTTGATCCTTTTTTAAAATATATGCTGAAACCAAAGGCTGAACATGTTCCTGTTTTTTCTTCCTTCTTTTCTTATCTGCCCTGTTACTGTATCTCTGACTTTTGCTCCCCTTTTAATCTTTCATTGATGCCCTAATGGCCTTAAATTTTTCAGTTGCCAGAGATCACTAAAGTTTAATGCTGCAAATACAGTGATCTTGGAAGTGACAGGAAATGTGTGTAATTATCAAACCCCCCACTGTAGCAGTCATGGATATGGAGTGCTCATCTTGTCTCTGTTATGGATTATTTTTTCCTAATTTTCTGTGATTTCAGGTTACTTAAACTTGTGCCTTGGTGCTTCTGAAAAGACTGTTTGAAAAGACTGCTGTCTGCTACACATCTAATGAAGTTAAAACCTGCATTGCTTTAAGAGAATTAATAAAATTCAATTACTACAAATTTCTTCTATGTATTGCTCCGTAATATGATTTCACCGAAAGATGTAGGCAGACTGTTCCTGTGTGTATCCAGCATGATAAAATGCTTCATCTAAAAATAAAGGTAGTGCTAGAGGTGGCTAGATGGAAAAATTGTATCAAACCCATGCTTAGTTGAGATTTTTTTCCATTTTCATGTGCTTGTGGTACTTTCTGAATTGCTGAGGACCTGTGACTTCAGTAGCTGGGCCTTGGGTTTTCTGATCATCTCTGAAGCAGCATCCTACCAGGATCCTACACTCTTGGACCAGTGGACTGCTACCTGTCTTCAGGCTATGAACTGAACAAATGATTCCTTTTTTTTTCTTCTAATCTCTTTAATGTAATTCCATGCACCACCTCCAGGTTAAGATTGTGGCTGACAAATCTGTTGGTGATTGAGTGCAGTGTCCCAAAGTCAGGTTCCTCCTATTTGAATTCTGCGCACCTTTTTCTGTTTTGTTTTGGTTTCTTTTTCTTCCCCATTATCTTACTCCCAGCTCTCAGAGAAGCTGCTACACACAGCCAGCAAAGGGTATTTCTCTGTTAGATTTGTTTCTTATCAATATGTAACTGATCATTTTATCAAATACTGAAGAGTCCAAGCTCAGTTTTCATTTTTGCAATGCTTTCAAGACTCCTTCCGCTAATTAAATTCTGGTTTATTAACTGGCTGATTTTTTAATCTCTTTTCAGTGGACTCATTGGTCGCAGCTGGGCCATGGTGTTTGCTGCTGGAGGCTTCAAAGTGAAACTTTATGATATTGGACAACAGCAGCTAACAAGTGCGCTGGAAAATATTCGGTAGGTCACCTGACTTGAAATAACTGGGGTTGGAATGAAACTGTGGGTATTTTGCTATTATGAAGGAATAGCCTTATCTTGTTATTTCAGGGAGCATACATTTTAGGCTTTGAAGAAGCCTTTTAACTTAGAAGTACAGGTCCTGTTGAGATCAGAAGATCTGTGCTTCCAAGTGTCACTGATGCTTCTGAAGAGAAATTTAATTTTTAAGTTATTCAAGAGCTTAAGTTTAAATTCAGTTTTTTTCAATAATGCTTATCACTATTTGGTTATTTATAGGTTAGGTTTAAAATATATGAACATATGTGAGTTTTTGGACAGAAAGGCGACAAAGGCTCTTTCAAAGTGGACATATGTTGAGAAGTCCTGCTACAATTATTAGAATTTTATAACTAGTTTTTAAACTTTTAAACCGGTATTTTGAGTCCTGGAAGAACAGGTTGCTAGTGTCATTGATCAGTTATAGTTGAAGTGGGAAGCATCTTTAGGAGTGCCAATTTCAGGGTGTGAAGATGACATCACTCTCACTGGTTGAGGCCAGCAGGCCTACAGCCCTGTTCGAGGCCCGTGGCACCGTGGGTAAAGCCTTGTGCTTTCTGCACTACGACAGCTACAAGTTCAAGTCTTGCCTGTCTGCTCCCCTCCCCCAGCCTTCAATGCCTACAAGTTAATTATCTATTCAGTCACTCTTAACTAGATTTCTTCCAAGTATTTCTCTAACCTTCCCTTGAACTGATATAAATCCTTCTGTGGCCTCCTTGCCAAAGGACTTTGTGTTCTGCAGGTTTATTGCTCACTGCGTGAAGAGCCATTCCCTTGTGCTCCTCGCGTGATTGTCCCCTAGTTCTTGTGTTAGAAGGAACATGTCTGCTTGGTCCTATGCACCCTCTTCTTGCTGGGCCTGGAAATACAGCTTTTATCTGCCTGTGAGAGAGGGTGAAAGTACATTTATAAAGTGGTTCCGTGCACGCCTTTATGTTGCTGTATTAGTATTTAATGCTGAAGTTCTGAGGACTTCACAATTAGCATCAACCTAAATGCATCAGCTCTCCCTTCATGATGCCTTGGAGTGACATATGTCAGCTTGTGTGTCAGCTGTATGGGGTGTAAGGTGCACCTAAAAAAAGGTTGTGGTGTGTTGCATCCTAATTGCTTTCTGTAACAAGGCTTAAAGCAAACAGGAGTGACTTCAGGAACCCCTTGTAGGTCGGTTCAGTTGTTGGGGTTCAGACGTTAAACAGTATGTGATGTCTAGTTAGATTTGCTAAAAAATGCTTGAAAACAAAAGCAGGGGATTTTTTTAGATTTTTTTTTTTTTAGATTTTTGGATTTTTATTTTCCAGATAGATGTTAGTTCAGACCAAACATCTCTGTTGCATCACCTAGATAGCATAAACTTTTGGGTTTTTTCAGAGTTGTTGTCATAGTGGTAGCCACAATGAGATTCTGGATTGTTAGGTGACAGTTTTGTGGTGTTCATTACTAAAGCCAGCACTTGTCCTAATTTTCTTCTTTTTCTAACAGCAGAATGAGGATTTTAGCCTTCCAAGGTTTTTGGCTTGAAAACATGAAGCATGGAATGTCATATGTAATAGGATAGAGTGCTATTTGAGTGGATCTGTACTGTCCTGTGCCTGCGTGTGTTCTGCTATAGGAGTTCACAGGATCACTGAATGGGTTATGTTGGGAGGCAGCACTGGAGGTCATCTCCAGTACCCTAATCATCTTCATCGTCCTCTGCTGGACCTGCTCCAGGAGCTCCAGGTCCATTCTCTTGTACTGAGGAGCCCAGGACTGGACACAGCACTCCAGATGTGGCTTCACCAGGGCTGAGCAGAGGAGCAGGATCTCCTCCCTCAACCTGCTGGCAATGCTCTTCCTCATGCACCCCAGGATCCCACTGGCCTTCTTGGCCACAAGGACACTGCTGGCTCGTGGACAGCTTGTTGTCCACCAGGACCCCCAGGTCCTTCTCTGCAGAGCTGCTTTCCAGCAGGTCAGCCCCAGCTTGTGCTGGTGCCTGGGGTTATTCTTCCCCAGGTGCAGAACTCTGCATTTGCATTTGTTGAATTTCAGACAATTCCTCTCTGCCCATCTCTCCAACCTGTCAAGGCCCTTCTGAAGGGCCACACAGACCCCTGGGGTATTGGCCACTCCTCCCAGCTTTGTGTCATCAGTGAACGTGCTGAGGAGGCATTGGCCCCTTCATCCAAGTAATTGATAAGTTCAAGGCAAGTTCAGTTGAGTTCAAGGTAGGTTTTGTCTTTTACATAAGATGTTCTTAACTTATAATTAACTTGTGTATCTTGTCTGTTGTAATACTCTAGTTAAAAAGCCTAGTTTCAGGAAAACATAGTTTTTGTGACAAGAATACAAGCTTCACAATTTCTTCAACCACTATTTTAATGACTGTATCTATCAATATACAGTCAAACGTCTTTGCACTGATTTCATAGCATACAACCTGCAGTAAATCACAATGAGTTACTGAAGTGACACTTCTGTAACAGTGGGAGCTTGAGTAGGTAATGTGGGCTCACAGGAGAGCAGCAAGGGAATGCCTGTTGGAGCTGTTTGATGACTGATGACTGTTTCTCTGAACTTGATGTGATTTGCTTTCCTTTTTCCCTCCAAATAGCAAATACTTTTAGGGAAGTTTATAGGCTTAGGGGTTTTGTGCTTTGTTTTTTTTTAGTATTGGAATGTATTTATTCCACTCTAGTCTGCAGTCCATGAACTTCTAGTGTATGGAGATACTACTTATTAAGGAGAAACTGGAGTGTACAAATGACTATTTGTAGTTTCCCTTTTCCAAACAAAAGAAAAGTGGGATTTGAGAAGTAAGCAACACTCACTTTACTTTTAAAAGGAGATGATACTTCTTTGATGGCAGAAATGATACTTAACTACTTAATGTCATTGCCTTTTAGTGTGTTGACCCATAACTCATTGCCTTTTGTATAAATTTAGAACATCTCAGCGTTCCTTAATGAATTCATCTCTCAGAGAGCAGGTGGGCAGCAGGAGTGTGTAATCCTGCAAGAGGACTGGAATGAATCTGAAATGCACATAAAATCATTATGAAAGCCTGTACATATCTGTATGGAAAATCTGAAATGTACTCTGTAAATTTACTCAAAACACTTGGTTATGGGTAAAAGATAAGATTAGAGTATGGAACTTGGATCTACTGAAACAAGTGAAAATATGTGTCAGGTTACCACAGTATCAGTAGACCAGAGCAGAAAGAAAAGGAGAGTGTGTTTCTTAAGACCTAACGTGGCGAGATGGATTTACTCTACTGATCTACCTGTAGCAGCATGCAGATATCAGTGCCCAGGCACATGGAATGACTGCACATTGCATTGAACGGGTTGTACCAGTGGTGTGGCAAACCAGTGTCTGCTCTAATGGAACAGCCTTTTGTTCTGTTGGAGAAAAAATTAATGAACATCCTTATACCACATTGAACCTACTGAATGCATGCTGTAGTAGCCTGCCTTGGGAAATGTAGTTTTTTGTAACCAGCCTTCTTTTCTGCATCAGTGTGATTCTGGTTTGAATGCAAGATTACTAAATTTTGAAATAATGAGAGTCAGAAAAACAGTTAGTATCCTATTCCTGAAAGTAGTCCTATAACAGAGGATGCAGAAATGCTTTAGTGCATGCCCCTCTGCTGAAACTAAGTTTATGATTCTTGTAATATGCAAACCTTTTCAAGTTCTAAACATAATTATGCTGCTGGTTAAGATTCGTTAATTACAGGGCTTACTGGCTTGCTCTTCCAGTCTGTCTTACGTGCTTCTGTATTTTATTGGTACTGTATATATATCAAGGGCAAAATGCAGCTTGGTTTAGGTCTTCCTTGATAGTTTTATATATCTCCTTTGAGGGGAGAACTTCTGACTGGGTCATTCTTTTCAGAACATAGTTTGATATTGAGTGCCTGAAGCTGGCACATCAAGCTTGTGCTAAATCATAGGCTTCATTCTACCTCTCGATTTTTATCTCTGCCCGCCCCACAAAAAGTGCAATTAACTAGCCAGGCAAAACGTCACAATTCACAGAACTAACTAGAGAACATATTGATAGGCTTTGGAAGGGGGTAGATTCTGTCTTTCCAAAGGTTCTGTCTGACTGTTCTGTAGTTGAAAACACCTGCATAAGGAAATGTTGTCTTTTCACTTCATTCCTGTGTGGTGGCCTGTCCCGTGGGCAGCTAGACCATATGATTTCACTAAGCCTGATTTGTGTAATTACTAAAGCTGTGTTTTGAAAAGAGTTACAGTGCTCATGTTTGCCTGATATCCGGAGTAACAGGTTGTCCAAGGTGAAATCTCCTTCCTGAAGGCTTTCAAGGCCTGCCTACACAAAACCACTGGGTCTGTTGTGTCTCAGGCTAAATGTATAGGACCAGTGACATTTTGGTTTGTTGGTTTATATTCCCCGTGCCAACTACCTTCTCATTTATCAGACAGCACTAGATGGTGGTGCTATGACTGGTGAATGGTTCTAGTCTTTGGGCTACAAGTGCTGTCCGAACTTGTGAAGAATGGTATTGGTCTTCCTTCCCTTCTTGTTGGTGTGAGCAATATGGTTGTGATTAAGAGGTCTTTAATCTTGTAAGTGTCTGCTTGTTGCAACAGTGTGTGCTGTATAGGATGACTGCCCAGTAGTAGCTGTGGATCAAGGTGAGGCAAGTGGGGTGTGAACAGGATGAGTTGAGTGTTAGCATTGCTTTCAGGGTCCTTCTATAAAGACTTTTAGAGTAGGATTTGTAACCAGGAACATTCCAGGCATTTTATGTGATTGGGAGTGTTCCCATAGATTGGATGCCTTATCCTGAAGCAAAGACTAGCCCAGTTCACAGAGTAGTGCTGACATGGGCAGACGGGTACAACAGTAAAACTCTGGAGGTAGATGAAGTGTAAGCTCAAAAAGGAAGTATCATTTTCTTATGGATGTGAATTCTTCATTCTTCAAAGACCTCACGGGTATTGAGTGAAACTCTCTGAGCTGCACACACAAAGCACAGCTGCAGAGTGAAGCCCTGTGTGCTGTGGACTTGGCTGCAATGATCTCTGTCTCGGGTTATCCTGAGGGTGATCCCCTAAAAATTTAGGCTGCCTTGACCAAAAAGTCATCCAGTAGAGGTCAGTGGTGCACTGCTATATGTACAAACCTTTGTGCCTTAATCTATGGTAACTACCAGGGAACACTGTTTTCCCACAATTCTGTAGCAACCTAGTATCCCAGGGGAATATAAATATGGTTTAGCATACGAGAAACTTAAAATTTATATGTGGAACAAAATAACCAGAATGTCAGTAAGTGGGTTGGCAAAGGGTGTGAAAGATGAACATTTAGCAGGCGGGAAGGCCAAAATTGAAGTAATGCACATAATCCCTACTCCATGCTTTAACTGGTTTAAGTACATGGCTAACATGAAGAATGGTTGTGATAACAGGAGAATTTTTTGTTTAGGAGGGAAAAAAAAAATCAGTCCAGCCTCAAGTTCCAAAGATGAAGATGGTAATTTTGTTGGTTAACTAAGAAATGGTATTCTCAGTGCACAGTGTATGGTTTATGGCAGAAAAATGGAAATGACAGGACAGTTATCACTGGCAGAGGAGGAAAGCTATGAAACAGGAGATGGGTGCTGCAAACTTCTGTAAGATCTTAGGGAAGAAAAATAGAAGCTAGAGGTCTTATTTTATGACTCTAGCTTTTTTGTATCTCTCAGTTACCAATCATGTACTGTCATTTTGGAGGACCAGGGAGGATGAGACAAATGTAGCATTGCAATGAGAGTGAATGAGAACTTCACCCTCTTCTTCAAAGAAGGACGTAATTGTGATATGATGTCTTCAAATGTAACTTTTTTTTTGTGTGTTTTTAGTTTGGTTTGGATTTTTCTTAAGCAATATATATTGCATGTGAACAAGAGTGTGCTGGATTTGGGCAAGAGCACCTGGGAAATGATAACTTATAATGAAAAGATAGTTAAGACCTTTTGATCTATTGGTTCCTTATCTTGCCTCACACAAGGTGTGAGGGAGCCAGAAATTTGGATATTCTGGCTTAGGTGCACCTGTTTCTTTACAGATGAAGCACTGGCACCTTTAGTGCTAGAAACCTTAAATGCTGGATGAAGTTTCTGCCCAGCAAGCTGCAGTGTATATACCCTGTGAGCTTGGGAAAGGGAGCTGAGGATTCCTATTTCCTATTCCTTGCCATGGAGATTGTTTAAGAGGTAGAAGTCTGTGCTTTTCAGCCATCCATTTACTGTGTCATTAATTAAGCTGCTAGGAAGAAAAAAAGATTTTTTTCTTTTTCCCTGCTGCTATTCATTAGCTCAATTTCCTCATTTCTTCAGGATGAGCAGTTTTTGCTGAATAGTAACCAAAGGCTCAGAAGAAAGGCTTGAGGTAACTGAACGGATTTAACCGTGATAATGACTACAGAAGTGTTTTAGGTTGATTGTGATCAGACAATTTAATCCCACTTAATTTCTGTGGAAATTTGTTCCTCTAAGTGGCTTATAATGGTTTTGAAAAATGGCTTGCTTGTTCTGGGTGTTCGAGGGCTTTCTGAGAAAGTGGCATATCCAGTCCCAGTCATGGTGTGTACTTGAGCATTCATTTCAAGTTTAGTAACTACTTGAATTTTTTTTATACTTGTTCTGTAGTCATTAAAAAAACCCCAAAATGTAGTGGCATGAGGTTTTTAGGAAGGACTCTAGGCTGTATCAGATGTATTTATTTACTTCTATACACTTAAAGAGCTGTTCTTACAGCAAGGCTTCATAACAAAAGAGCTGTTTGTAAAACAATGAACAAGAAAAAAAATATGAGCAGAAAAAACTCTTGCTACTTGTGCACCAGTTAAAATAAGTTTGAGGTGATGACAGTCTTGAATCTAGGAGTAGATCTTAGAGCTGTCTGTGCTTGAAGAGAAAAAAAAACTGATAAGATGGGGGAGGAAGGAGAAATGACTGAAATTAACCTTTATATTTTTAAATATAGATGTGTGCAGTGGCATGGCAAATAGTATAGTACATGGTTTGTTAAGAAGGTTTTTAAAAAATTAATGTTGGTTTAACAGTGATAAAGTGTTTAAATGTGTCTATGTTGTTTCTGTCAGCAAACAAATGAAAGAGATGGAGAAGTCGGGAGACCTGAAAGGAGCTGCGAGTGCGGAAGAGCAGTTGGCTCTCATTAGCGTTTGTACAGACCTGAAGGCAGCAGTAGAGGGTGCTACTTTCATTCAGGTAAGCAAAGATTTGCCAGCTCCTAGCAAACAGTTTAGAAAGATGATCAAAAGCTGTGCTACGCAATAGGTGGGCACTGGACAGTTCAACGTCCTGACTCCATAAGGATATAGTCACACTTGTTCTTTCTAGCTTAGTACCCTGACATGGGAGATCACGCCTCTTTACAGGATTTCCTACACTGGAGTCCTTGCAAGTTTGTTCTGAGTTGTGGGGAGGGGCTGGCAGCTATGATAGAAGGGGATTGCTGACTTCTATGTATAATAAAGATTGTACCTGTTAGAAAGATGAAAGTGATGTGAAGGTGGGCATGATAGATTATCCCTTAGGGAACACCACATACTCTAGAGCTGGGTCTAAAATGTGTTTTTTTCCTCTCCAGGTACCTAGAAGGCAGGGAGTCTTTAGCTGAGGTGACTTCTATTCTGACTGTGAGGGAGTGCTGTAGCAAAACACAGCTATCCCAGTGTTAGAGTATTAAAACCGGGGTTGATACATAGGTTTGGAATCTGTGCTGCTAAGTAAAATTGGAATGGGGAACAAGCTGAATTACTAGACCTGATAGTTTGTGGCCTCTTAACTATTAATATGCCCGCTGGATTGGACATAGTGCAGAGAATAGGCTAATCTGGGACCATTTCTGTAATAAAGTATGAATGAGCTTTCATTAGGATTGGCATCTTCTACCCTACATGGCTCCCCAGTATTATTCCAGTGTTGTACCATTAGCTGTCTCTACATGTATTTGTGCTGCACTCAAGAGTTTACAACTTACACTATTTCAGGCTGTAAATCTCACAGTCTGATTAGCTGAAACACAACCCTAATAACAAATTGAACTGAAACAGCACAGACTTCCAGACCTTTTCTTCCTCCCAGTTTGGTGAAGTGAGGAGGAGAGAATGGGAGGCAGGACAAAGCCTCACACAGAAGTCAAGGTGTGAATGTACTCTAGATTTTTACAGTGGTACACTGTTTTGTGTTCACTTCCTTTTCTTCATATCATGAAACTATATATTGTCACCCCCAGTATCTTACTCTTTCATCACTAATGTGCTCAGGACTTGTTAGTTCATAGTATTGCATTCATGGAAGTATTGCCTACTTCTACCGAGTATAATTTGCACATTTATTGTCTAATCACTCAGATCTATAAAGTCCTTCTGCAAATGTTTGTGGTTGTAATAATGATGGCCAACTTAAATTTTATGAGCTAACTTTTAGGTCATTTATGAATGGATATAACAGAGGGCACAGCTATTTGTGAAACAGCACTGGCCAGCCTGTTCCAGTGAGTAAGAACTGACTGTTCTTCCTACCTTCTGGTCGCTCTCTCTTTGCAAGTTACTGTGCATGAAAGGATCTTTTGTCTGTCATGTGACTGGTTAACTTTGCGAAGTCTTTTTTGTTGCAATACTTCTGGGCATTCACACAAACTGCATCAGCTATATGATGCTTGTGCTTGTTGCTTCATTTAAAGAATTCTACCTGATCTGTGAGTTGGGAATTTGCTCTGTAAAGTTGCTATTTTCTTCCCTAATGTTTTTTCCCTTTGATTATTCTTCTAATTTATGTAATACTCATTCCGAGTTACCTTTTTCTCTTAACTTGCTTGATAAGGACATGAGGCTTACAGGCTTACTGTTGGGATCTTTTCTGAAGTTCCCTTAGAAGTTTAATCATGATTGCCACTCTTTTCTTTGGTACCAAATAGTGTACATTTAGTTTCTTTTCAAGTGAGTGGTTGTATATCATTGTTATTGTGTTGGGTATTTCAACCATATCAAAACATGATCCAGTACTGTAGTTCTGGTTCCCATCTTCTCTGTTATGTGAATTCTTCAGCATCTTTTAATTTCAGACAAATCACGGGAGTCTCCAAGATTTTAAACTTCAGTTTCCTACAAGGATTAGAAGGCAAAGCAGAACAGTTGAAAAGGAATAACTGTTCTGTGTTTGTTTTCTAGGTGATCCTTCTGTACTCTCATCTTTTGATGCTATGCATTCTTCTCCAAGCATTTTGAAGAAAGAAGAGAAATAATTTTTAATTACTCTATCTGTAAATTGTGGCAGGGTGGTGGTGTCTCCTTTACTTTGCCTTATTTTCACAAATTAACGATCACACATGGCTATGTTCATTTGAGTACCCCATCAACTTTGTGAAGGCTGCCGTCTTGTTTCCAGTATTCTCATAGCTCTGCTTGTTTTCTTTCACTGTTCCAAGCATTTCTTAGTACCTGATATATCTGTATAGTGTTTTTACTTTCTTTGTATGCTACCTGTAAGGATCTTATCCTTCTTAGTGCCAACTTTGTATCTCTTTAGCATTCTGACTTCTGTTTTCCCATCTTCTTTTGCAGCTGAACACAGCTGTGATGGAATTCTTGGCTCTCGTTGCTCTGGCAGGGGTGTTGAGTTTTAGTGTGCTATTGGTGCCATTAGAGAGGGTCTTTGGGAGTAGGATTTTTGAACAAGGTCTTGTATACCACATCAGGTTAAATTGAGGGCTGCATCCCACCCCACCACTATCAATTAATCTGCAAAACAGGCACTGGGCAAATGTTGCAAAATCAAATTAATTTTATGTTGGAAGGAACCTGTGGAAGTCATCTGGCCCAACCCATTGCAGGACAAACTTGCATCAACTTGTGCAGAATTTGTGCAGTTGAGTTTTGGATAAACACTTCTGGTCTCTTTGGGTAACTTGTTAAAATGTTTGATTACCCTCATTGTGCAACTTTTTTCCCCATATCTAGTTGGAATTTCTCTTCCTGCAACTTCAGTCTCTTGCCTTCTGTCCTACCAGTCTGCACCTCAGAGGACCTGTGTGTTCCTTTCAGGTAGTTGAAGACAGCAGTATTGTGTTGGTTGTCTCCAAACAGCAACAATGTACCTGGGGTACTTCCAGCTTTCTGGTGCTATTTTGTGTTCCCTTAGCTCTCTTTATGTCTCTAAACATGTAGTTGTTTAGTATATAAATAGAAATAAACTCAATAGTTACAGTATTCCCATGGATAACAAATTGTATGTGTGATATCAAAGTGTTAACAAATACACAGTGGAAGTGGGCAGGCAACTTATTTGAAATAGACTTTAATTTTCTCTTGAAAGGAGAATGAAACAATCTTAATTGTAGGCCTTACTTCATCAGTGAGCAGACTACTTTTTTGCTGAACCATATTAAACCTAAGAAATGTTGCTTAGTGCAGCTTTGATCCTGGAAGGACAAAATGTATGAATTGTAACTTATGAGTGCCAGTGTTCTGACTTTAAGTTACTTTAAAAATATTGGTTGCATTAATGTTAGTTGAACATAGAGGACTCAATGCTTCATGATACAACCTACTAATTGGCTTGTTTGAAAATTTTCACAAGAACTGCATTTCTTTACCCTGGATTTCACTTGGTTAAATCCTAACTTCTTTTCAAATTTGGCCTCTGTAGAGTAAGTCCACTTAAAGCTTTAAGAAACTTCTTGATGTTTGCTCTCTGTGAGTAAATTCTTCAGGCATTTGCCTTCTATGTAATTTTCATAGGGCTTAACTTAAAACAGATGGGATAAAGTAGTAAAAAGTGGAACTTCCTAAGTTATATCCATGAAGATATAAAAGGGAAAAGAATGCAAGAAATAATGAGAAGGACTGAGAAGAAAATTCATGACAATAATGTCAGGAACCTTTTAAAAGGTTATATATTCCCTCTCCTGAGTCTCGATTAGTGTGCTTTGCATCAACTTCAGAAAGAAATCAGTCTGTATTTTGCTCTCAACCTGAGTATTCACACAAGTTCATTTCTCAGAACTTTCCTATGCTACTTAGAGTAGTAGTGTAACCTGTAGCATTTAGGTGAATATACACTGCAAGTTTTTACATCACTAAAAGCTTTAACTCTGAAATAACTTTTCTAGTAGCTGAAAACTCCATGGAGATAAATTATTGGATATGTTTGTACTGTAGTGTCCCTGGCATGGGACTGTCATGGGTGAGCTAAATGTTTCTTGCTACTGTGCTGTTAGCTTTCCTGCATAAATATGTGATGACTTTTGTCTTCTGTCCTTATGTGACTGTTGGGTATTGAATGTCTTAGTAGTCCTTTGAATATTAAAACTAGATTTGAGTAGATATGTGCCTAGTTCATGAATAATATAAACTGTTGTAGTAAGAGATCATTAAAGTGCTGTACTGACTTCTACTCACTCGTAAAACAAAACCAGAGCTTTGTAAGTTGAACGATTTGCTATCTGAACAATAAAGTTTACTAGCTGTCAGAGGAAGATAAGATGGCTAATTTTTGGTAAGATCTTACTCTTGAGCTGGTGTGTATTCTGGTGAGTTGGGAGGGCTGGATGGGCTGGCCGAAGATGGACACAAAAGATGACCGAGAGGTGCTCTGAACCCAACTGTTGTGCTGTGGCATGAACAGAGCAGACAGGGCAAGGGGATGTAATTAAGTTTTTAAGGTATACCTTGTGTTCTTGAGGTATTTCTCCTTTTTATTTTTAAAAGAACTCTGCCTAAAAGCCTTAGAACAGTATCTTAATTTCCTGCCCACCCCTTTAAAAAGAGAGGGTGTTCTGCCCCTGCTCCTGTTCCCCCCCATTACACCTGCAGACAGACTGTTGAGCTGGTGATAATGACACTAATAGATCTTCAGCCTGGTATCCTTTAGATCTTGCTGTCTTTTTCATCTCTTCCAGTTAGGCATATTTTTTTTAAAAAACAGTGTTAACAGCTTTCAAAAAGTCTGGTGGTACCTCAGGCTGCAAAACCAACATTGACTTTGGAGCTTTGACAACAGGTGTCTTGTGTCTCTGGTCATAAAAATTAGTCTTTGACTGTCTGTTACCAGTTTCTACCCATAGCTTTTGTTTGACTTTCCTGATGGCTTTCAAGAACCCTTTTACTTCTGGAGATGAGGGAATGTCTGCAGACAGTGGGTGAAGATGTCTTCAGCTGCCCTGAGCTCGTAGGCTGGAAGAGCATACCGGTTTGGAGGCTGTGTTAGTCATATAGCTCTGTAAAAACAAAACTGCTGGCAGGCAGAGTGTGCAAGCATTGTAGTAACATGGCTTCTTCTGAACTGAGCCCGGGACAAACAAACACGGGTCTGTTTGCTCTCAGCTGGGCAAATACAACCTTAAGCCTGGTTTTACCCTACTGAGCTTAAACACTGGCCTGAGGCACCAGAAGTTGTGTTTTGGATTCTGAGGGAACATGTTTTAAGATGTCACCTGACTTGCTGTCTTTGTAGAAGTTTTGAGAAAATTCTTTCTAATTTTAGGGATTGAAATGATCAGATCTTAAAGACTTGCTGTAAAACATTTTATGTAGTCAGTGTCTGAGCTGAGCTGAAAGATGATGTTTAGGTAAACAGCTTGCCAGTGTCACTGCAGTGGTACTGCTGCTGAACGGACTTATGTCCTTCCAGATTTTCTGATGTTCATTTCCCATCTATTCTGTGCATCTAACAGCTGCTGTCATCTACCATTACAGACTTGAATATGGTTTTGATCCTTGTTTCAGGAGGTTGTCATTGCCAAAACTGTCATCCCGCACAACAACTAATCTTGCTCTTCAGATTCTCTTCCATTGCTCCTTGATCCCTTTTCTGGGGTGGTATTGTGTTTCCATTGCCTTTCCTAGATCACTTTCTCTGTTTTTCAGGGTGGATGGGATCAAGGTAGAAGAAAACAAAGAAAATATAGTTATTTGAGAGAAGGTGTGGGGAGGAGAATGCCAGTCAACCTGTTTGAGATCTTACTGCCCTTTCCTGAGGGAACAAAGGATCTTCATCTGTAGCAGCCTGATTGACTTGTCTTTTGAAAGTTTGTAGGACATGTGAACATCATGGAAAAAGATGGATCTTTTCATGCTGTTATACTAAAAGGAGATGAAGCAAAACTTGTCTTCATTTGCTGTTTTTGTTTTAAACAAAAAAACTGCCAAAAAGCCCCTCACAGAAACCCACAAACTCTCCCAAATCTTCAAGTTTGATTTTAGAAAATATAGTTCTGAAAACTAGTACCTCTGCAAATCCTGGTTTTTTTTCTCCTAAAGGTTGAACAGACATTTGTAATTTTGTCATTTATTCTGAAGAGTATAAAATGGCAGTAACTTGATATTTTTATTGCTCAGATTCTTTAACAGAGTATGTTTATGAAACATAGGAAAGTACAATATGTTTCCACCCAAACGCTGAATTTCACCTCAGTGTTGTTTGCTTGCACAGTATCATGCGTTCAACAGTCTTTCATGTCACTCAAGAGGTACTGATTTATGAAGCATCAGATTTCACACTTGTATGAGCTCATATGTTCAAGAAAAATAAGAAGTTATTAGTCTAGATCTAAAGTGATTTATAGCCCTAATTTTTTTTTTTAATTAGATTAGCCCAAAAGTGTTGGTGCTTTAATTGATGCTTTTACAACTGCTTTTATAATAAGCTTCTTCATCTACTGAAAAGACCTAAGTCAGGCAGGATCAGTCATACCTAGACAGCTGTCTGTCAACAATGTGTTAACCTGTTCTTGAAATTCTCTTGTGGTGTGATTCCTTCTGCTCCCATGTTTAGCATTTTACTGCATTGCATACATAACCCATAGAAAGTCTGTAACTAAAGCCCTGGTATGTGAAGCTTGCATGTCTGTATTCAATTAATATTTTTTATAATTGTGTCACAGGGTGATAATGTGGCCCTGCCATTCCTAACAAACGGCCGGTCTCCTTTTCAGTTAAAGGAGCTGCTGTTCTTATTATACTTTCTTACCCTTGGCTTGCAGGATAACAGTAGTTAGTAAGGTACTTCAGGTTCAAAATAAAAGTCTTGGTTGCCAAGGTTGTGTGGTTTGTTTTGGGCTAAACTTTACACTTAAGGAGGTTTTTGTTGACAAGGATATTTTTGTTAATGATTTGATATTTGTTCATGAGCTTGAAGCCATCTTGGAGGAACTTGTGTACCCACTTAGTGGAATGAGTATGTGCTGTGGGAGAGGGGCAGATGGCCTGATGAGCTCCTGTTCCTTTGTGTATATCCCACTGGGTTGGGTTTCTGCATCACATCCAGATGTTTCAGGGGTTTTGTGGTGGTTTGTTTTGGTTTGTTTTTTTTTCACCTTCCTCATTTGAACTGATCAAAATCCTGACACTGCACTGAAAGGTGTGCAACAGCCTGGGGCCTCCTTCAGTAACAGCTGTGTGTGTGTCTCATCCCAAAGCCATGCAAGACTATGTGTGCCTTCTGCCCAGCTGCTGTCCTTGCCCTTACCCTCTAGGAGGGTAGCAACACTTTATAAAAGGAGACTGAAGTAAATCTGTTTTCCCCCCACCGTGTTTGAAGTTTGAAATAAAGAATTTTTGTTTGTCATGGTAGACTGTTAGATCCACATACTATCCATCTCTAAAGTGCCTCAGAATATGCATCTAAAACTATTTTTGAGGGAAGTATGATGGTAAAGTCCAAAATACTTGAAGGATTTGCATTTGAAATATGTAATGATTTTGAATTTTGTGAAATTACCAAACCTATTGAATGTATGCAAAAATTAGATATTTGAGCTAAGTTATAAAGGTTAACAATAGTATCAGAAGCAAAATTGATACTCTGAGTTAATAATTTGTTCTGATATTAAAAATACAGTTTTATATCTCTACTGGTTTCACTAGCTGAACTGCAGTCAAAATGTCATACTTTTTAATTGCAGGTGGTGTAGTTCCCCAGGTTCATGTGTGTGACTCTTGTTTACTAAGTGGAGTGTACTTCAGTGTCTGACATGGAATACAATAGAAAAAAGCTCAAGTTTCCATAGTAGAAGGTGCATCTTCACTCTTCCAGAATGGAAATACACACCTAAACCCTGCAGGAGCAGAACTAACTAGCATGCCAACACAAAAGCCTAAATAGAAATTACAATAATTAGGACTGAAATACTAATGATAGTAGTGAGCATTTTAAACACTCTTTTGCTTAAAATATAATTTGATGTGGATTCAAAAAAATTGTGGCAATAACCTGAAACACAGCAGTCTGTGTGCAAGATGGAGCAAATAGATGGAATCTTGGTTTAGTAACTTCAGTAACCTCAGCTTTTCCAGTGATATTGGAGGAAACAGGACTGGTTGTCAAATTGCAGGGTTTAATTTGCAGGGAGCTTATTTTAGCATATGCACTCTTTCAATGAGGCTTTTACAAGAATCCTTTATTACATTATTTAGGTGTAGTAAAATTCTATGGAATAGGTATATTTGACTGTACAGTTATTATCTATAGATACTAATAGTGATTTGAAATGTCTGTATCATTTAATTAAATTGCAGGTCTCCTTTTCAGGTATTTTTAATATCTGTCTTAAACAGCATTGAGGTTATGTGTATAAAAATCCACAGGTCCTAGCTTTTTGTAGGTTTATGTTAATCAGACTTTGTTTTAGAAATAAAACATTCTGAAGTGACTTGTTAGATTTAAAATAAAACAATTACACCTGTCTTTTCTGAGAAGTTATTTTTCTAGTGGATTATAACTATAGAAGATAATGGAAGTGTTTGTAGAAATCTATTAGGCACTAAGCTTTCAGAAAAGCTCCTTTTCTGAGATGCAGAACTCTTTGTCTCTTAATCCTGTGAAGTTCTTTATATTCCCACAAAAATCTGGACATAATGTGGTTCCTGTTGCAGGAGTGCTGACAGTCTGGGTCCAGCTTGTGGGATAGTTTGGTGCTTTGAAATCTGCTGCTGTGGCCCATTCTGTGAGGGGAGAGGATTGCTGTCACTTGACTCTGGAAACTGTTCTACAGGAGTGCCTTAAAAATGTCAGATAAATTACAGCACTGGCAAGCTGAGCCTCCTTAAAATGCTGTAAGTTTTATATGTGTGTAAAACAGAGCAGGGGCTTTGGCATGTTTGAAGCTCCTCACTGCAGAAGATTCTTGTTGCAGTCAATGTGCTCATGGCTTCTAAACAATATACCTGCTGCTTAAAACCTTATTGAATTTACCTTATTGAATTTACTGGGGAAAGGGACGTTGCAGAACTCTTGAAAATAATTTTTTAGGTCAGTTATGGTTGGGCAAGGGCACAGGGTGCTCTTGCTGTAGCAGCTGCAGCCTGGCAGTGAAATGCAGCTCTTGGGGGTTAGTTGGTACAAGACAAAGGTACGAAGGGAGTGGCTGCCTAGGATGTTTCTTTCTCTCCCTTGGTTTGATTGAGGAGCCAGTTGAGAGCCTATGGGTCAGGGTTAGAAGGACCACCAGTATGGGAGAAATTGTAGTAGATGTCTGCTACAGACCACTTGATGAGTAAGAAAAGGCCTTCTTCAGAATACTGGAAGAAGGCTCACATTCACAGGCCCATGTCTTCAGGGTAGGTCTTCAACCACATCAATATCTGCTGCAGGGACAGCACAAGAGAGGCAAGGAATTTAGAAGGTCTCTGAAATGCATTAATGGTAACTTTGACACAGGTGGCTGAAGAATAGAAGAGGGGACATGTTGTGCTGAACCTCACAAACAATGAAAAACTGGTTGGAGATGTGGAGGTCGGGGGAAGTCTTGGCTATAGTGACCATGAGATGGTGAAGTTGAGGATCCTGAGAGGAGAAGCAAGACTAAATTGGGACTACATCCCTAGACTTCAGGGGAGACAGCTTTGGCCTGATGGGCCAAAATCTGCTTGGACGAATCCTGTGGTATGGGAACAGTCCTGGAATGAAGAGGGGTCTAGGAGAGCTCAAGATGGATCTATCTTCACTTACAGGAATGTATATTCTCATGAATCTTCATATTAAGATTTGCAGGGAAGAAACACTTTCTTGTTTATGTTTTGAATTTGCAGTAGACAGCATCTGGTCAGGAGGCAGGAATTCATTATTGTGCAACTGTAGCTTTCAGACTTCTTTATTGATCAATTCCTTGTGCTAGTGACTACTATCAGACTCCGTACTCTTTATTGGGAAGGTTTGATGCTGCTTCCTGTGACAGCATTTCCAGATGATCTCACAGAAAGTGGCTTGCTTGTTGCTGAGTGATTGCTAATCTTTGACCTTCTGCATGCTAGTTAAAATATCTGGCTTTCATCTCATACTGCCATCTTATACTTCTTGTGCAGGATGTTTACTTATTTTAGGACCATACCACTATGTTGCAGGGCTTTGCTTCAGCCCATATTTTGTTTCCTTTGCCTCCCAGCACTAATAATTGCTCAGCAGTGATTGTCATTCATAGTATAAGGAAAAGGTATCTTGCAAGGTAGTGTTTTGGGGAGTGTTGTCCTAGAAGGTACAGAGGAGTTGCTACCTTGGCATATTTGAGAATGGATGGGAAGAATCTGGGTAGATGCCAGCATTTAAATATAGGAAAAAGATGTGCATTTAAATGAATGTGGATGTATGTGGGAGCACAGATGGTGGATGGCATGGTGAGAAAGGCCTATACAAAAACACAGAGAGACTGGATTTAAACAGATAAAACTCACTGGCTTTTCATGTACTGGCATTTCAGGGCTTGTGTCATCAGAGTGCAACTTTTTAATTAGGGCAGCTAGACCTCAATCACCATGTTGGTGTATCAGTTAGGGTGGGAGTGTAGTATGTGTTTTTCTTTGTGTAGCTTTTCAAGTGTTCGTAAACTGGTTCAAATGGCTGCTATGTGTTCTCTGAACATATATTTGAATAGTGTAATTCCTATTACCTTTAAGCCTGTAATTCAATACAACGCTTACAGGAGTGGATTTTAAAAATTAACAGCTGTCATGTTCTGATCAGGCTGTTAAGAGATGTCTAATAAAGTTTAAATTGGAAGTCAGATTAGTAGCAACCTTGTTTAGGTGGCCAGGCCTTGGAATAAAGGTGTACTGTTCACTGCAAATGAGAAGTATAATCTTCCCTAAGAAAAGGGCACAGAAATATACAGTGTCAATTAAAATGCGTAGTGGTGCGTGCTAACCTTTTTGCACTGATTCTTTGAGAGAAGCTGTGGTAGCTTTAAACCCATATCTTATCTGCTCTCTGTTTGATCTTCTCTTTCTCAGGGTAAACAGAATAGCTTCAGACCTCTCCGAGCTCCATAACTGAGAGCAAGTGAGGTTCTTGTTTAATAGATTGTTTAGAGCTTAATTTCCCCCCTGTTCTTCAGGGAATTGGTGTCCCTGAGAAAATAATTGCATGCTTGAGAACAGAAACTTTATTGCAGTGGTCCAACAACCTGAATACAATTGTGACACTATACAAGAAGCTCCAAGCAAATGGCCCATTCAGAAACCTTACGTAACCGTGGCAGGTTTGAGTTTCCAGCAGATTTGAGTTTGCCTTTTTGATTATCATCTGATGTGAGAGCAGGCTTAGAGTTTCAAGTTCACAAACCTATTCAGAGCAGCTCTTTTATTAGCTTGAACAGTATCTGCAGAGTTCTTGTCATCTTTGGCTTCACTGAAAGAAGGTATTTAAACCTAACCAACAAGCAGGGATTCTGGAACTATGAGCAGAGTATAATTTTGTTTTGATAAGGCCGTCTAATACTTTGGGCTCTATCTAGAGTTCTTAAATGACCCTGTTTATCTCTTTTGCATCATGGAACCTTTAGTACTGTTCCATGCAATATATTTTTTAAGACTTCAAATTACTTTTAACCCCATTTATTGGCCGTGGGCACTCCTGCCACAGAGTCTGTCTGAAGCTGCATATTTTAAATGTAAATTTTGGATTATGTCAAATGTGTAGCCTTTTCCCTAAACTTGCCATGTGCAGTTTATCGTAACAGGAAGAACAGAATAAAGTACTGACAGGTGAGAGAAGGTTAGAGTTGGAAAAGAGAAGATAGTTTCTGTGTTTTAAGGGGAAAGCTGAGGTTTTGCAGCTTTCAGGTCCTGTTTGGATTTTTTTTAACTCTTCCAAAAACCCTAGAAAACAAGCTGGCCTTGTTCCTTCATTTTCTTGTCATAGACCGAAGTCTTTTCTGTTGATTATGCGATCCACTGTAGTTATTATCCCATGTTCTTCTCCTCCTAGGCTAGTGGATCTTTGCATATTCTCCTTCAGGCAGCTCCTGGAAATAATTTTGGAAATCTAGCAGACTGCAAGTTGTGGGTCTAGGCTCATACATGTGAAATTTCACACAATAATGTAGAGCTTAACATGATCAATAGCTTTGAGAGAAGTTTTGATAGCATCCATTCTACTTCAGAAATCTTTCTCAGTGACCCTCACACTTAAAATGTTTAAGTGTCTTCATTTGTTTCAACTCTGGGAATTGTTTCAGTGCAGATTGCAGAACTTTACCTTGGAATCTCGTGTCGTAGTCTGGAGATTGTAAATTTGTCTTCTTTTGAGATACATCTGTTCATTTCCAACTTGTCAGAGAGAATACTGACTTCTATGGTGAGCTTCTCTTGAAAAAAAAAATGGAGACCAGGTCTTATGCAGAATCTTTTATTTTTTGTTAAATCTCTTGTGGGGTGTGGTGGTTCATCTTCTGCTGTACATAAACTCTTGGGCTTTCTATTTCTTTAACTGAAAGATATTTTTGTGTTAATGGCTTACTGGTATATCTAGACTTCTTAAAAGAGATGGTTTGTGCTCAATTTCTACGTGTCAAGGTGGGGTCAGTGAAGTCTGAAATGTATGGATAGATGCTATTGAACTACATGACTTCTAATACTGGCTTTTTGGTTTTATTCCAGGAATGTACTCCTGAGAGCCTGGAACTGAAAAGGAAGATTTTTGGTCAGTTGGATCTTATTGTGGGTGACAATGTTATCTTGAGCAGCTCGACCTCTTGTCTCTTACCCAGCAAATTGTTCACTGGTCTTAAACATGTTAAGCAGTGCATCGTATCACATCCTGTAAGTATGATGGCATGTTTCCTTTTTGTGTAAACTGCATTCCAGACTCCTTCCTGCAGACTGAAAGACATAGACAGGTATTTGGAGCACTTGTGTGACATTGTTAGTGTGCAGGGGCCAACTTTTCAAAAAAGCTGTAGTTTGGTTATTCTGTGAGCAGCAGCACTAATCTACAAAATTGAGAGGATGTAGCATGTTGCATAGTGTTGGCCCAAGGTATGTTCTGTGTGAGCTGTTGTGCTCTTATTGTCCTGTGTTTCTCAAACTACTGGCTTTCAAAATGTAGGAATTCCATGTTTTGGGTAGAAACTCATAACATTGCTACTTTCTTCTTCTGTCGTTGTTAGTCTTTTCTAGTATCCTTTTTCAGCTTCTACTGGGTAACAGTAAGAATCCAAACACTGAGCTGTATATGCTTTGTCAGGTAATATTGATAAAAGAGGGGAAATTTAGACTCTGGTTTCTTTAGATTTGTGATGCAGAAGCAGTATATCTGAATGAGGAATTAAGGAATGAGGAAATGGAACAAATTGGACATGGAGCTGAATTTGTGGGGTTCGTAACCAACTGGGACAGGGCAGTGATGCAAAAATGGAATGACTAGAGCTTGCAGCAGAACCTCAAAATGGTCAAAGGCACTTGTGAGTTTCTGTAGAGGTCTGTTTGGAACTGCCAGACAGCAGTTTATCACATGGAAGAGCATTTTATCTTGATCACTGGGATTCTTACTGCTTCTGTTTTCCACTACTCAATAAGCTAATGAATTTATTAGCCCAGTGTTAGTCTGGTGGTCAGCTGCTCAGCTAGGAGGACTGGTGTCATGAAGAAAGGTACTGTTCTGGTCTCTGCAATTTGGTAACTACATGATGTCTCTCAGAGGGTAAAGTAAATGTCAATTCCCTGGGCATGCTCAGGAGTACAAAAATACAACACTACTTTACTGTAGTGTCTCTACAGCTACCTGTAGCCTGATGCTGTAGTGTCAAAGCATTTGGTCAGTCCCTTTCTGAGACCTCTCCACCACCACCATTGTGCCTTGGGGCTTTCAGTGTTTTCTTTGTCATCTCCTTTCTGAGCTGTCACTTTGTTAGACTAAGGTGACCTCCTGTTCCCTGACATACTTCTCATTCTTAGAAACTTTTCCCCATTCCCTATTTAATCTATGTTCTACCACTTTCAGTTTTTACCTGTATCTGTTACCTCACTCCTAAAAAATTGTCTTCCTGTTTCCTCAGTGTGCTCATGAACACACCCATATACTGCCTGTGCCAAACTAATGAAATGGAATGCTTCAATAAGATCACTGTCAACACTAATCTTCGAAGAAATTTTTAATAGCTTCAGTCTCTCTCAACAATTAACTTGCCCTCTTTCTGATTGGAATCTGTGATATACGTAAGGGTTAGAAAAGCTTCAGAAAATGTCTCGGTGCTTGCAGTGTTTTGTGGCTTTCTCCATTGCCTGGCACCACTGGACGGTGTCCATCCACCACACTGATCTTAGCAGTGGTGGTGGCACTGCCAAAGAGACTGATGTGAGAGAGACTGTGTTGGGACACAAGGCTCTCCAAAGGGAATGAAGTGTGTTACATCAGTAGTTAGAGCAGATGTAACATACATCAGATTATGCGTTGGTCAGTCCCTACAGGAAATGGGACCTTGTAAATACTGAAAAGAAAGAACATGCAGAGAGGAAAGGCTGCTTGCACATTGCTGTGACTAAATCCTGCATTTACAGGAGCACAGTTAAGAGTAGTTGACTATGAGGAAGCATGGTGAAAGAATCAGTACTTAATTACCATCCTTTAAATGTCAGTGTTATTCCTGGTAGTAATTTATTATATGTTAGCTCCTTCTATTGCCTGGAACTAGGTGGAGAGCTGGATTTAGCACCTTTAAGAATACAGCTGAAAGACAGTTATGCTCTTTTGAAAGAGCATGCATGCAGCATTACTGTCTGTAGCACTGTGACCTGAAGAACATTTAGCTGTTTCCAGGATGTTCTTTAGGATTTTTTGTTTTTTACTTCAAAAATACATTACACAAGGGTCTTGACTTGATGAGAAATTACATTTGGGAAGAGTCAGGGAGAGGTAAGATTTTTTTTCTTAGTAGAGTGTTGGAAGGTAACCTGTTCTGCAACATTTTCAAAGTATATTTTATGTGATATCTGTTACTGTGTTTAGCATATATTTACAGGCTTGGGCCAGTAGCAGCTTATCTGTTAAGTGTTGCATCTTACAGGTGGTGTTTAGCAATACCTTTGTTTTAAAGCTCCTGACTGTCTAAAAGGAAATGCCTTGCTTAATTTTGAAAGACAGGTGGTGACCATATATCTTACAAAAACAAGCAGCCTTAATATTGAGAAGTTACTCAAGTCAATATAAAGTCTTCTAGTACTGTTCAAGTGTAGCTCCATGAATTTTACTGGGGTTAAACAGAGTTTGATTTAGTGCAAGTTTATTTTTTTTAATATATTTTAATTAATGCACCAGCTTTTATTGGATTGGTGAAGTCTTTCAAGGTCTGAATATCAGGCTTACTGTGTTCACTGGAAATTATCCAAGGCCGTCCACTAGCAGCAGTTATAAAGATGCTTTATATTTACTTGTGCCATTGATGGTTGACATTCTTCTTTTGTGTTTCTTCTTGAGGTAAATCCACCTTACTTTGTGCCGTTGGTTGAAATTATTCCTCATCCAGAAACAGATCCTTCTACTACAGAGAGAACATATGCCCTAATGAAGAAGATTGGTCAGTCTCCTGTCAAACTAAACAGAGAAATTGAGGGGTTTGTTCTGAATCGACTACAGTATGCAGTGATAAGTGAAGCTTGGAGACTTGTGGATGTATGTATATCTGTTGTTTCGGTACTTGGTCAGTTATGTAAATGTGATAAGTGAGATTGTATATTTAAACTTCCTATAAATTTGTGTTGTCTTTGTTAAGCTCTCCCTTATGAACATAAAACATATATTTAAATGTAAATTAAACCTACTAAGAAGTGATGTCAGTTATAAAAAGCAAAGACTGACAAAAACAAGGTGATATGTGGTTGTAACAATTATTCTTTATCCTGCTTTCCTTTTTCAGAATACTGTTATTTTCAGGACAATCAAAAGAATAATCTTAGAAAAATCAGTATTTTGATTCCTGTGCTTTTTTTTTGTAGGCGTCTCATAATTTCCTGTTTGTTTTTTTCTAGTGTTGTGATCTACTGTACAGTGATCATGAAAATATTTTAAATGCTTTTCTCTTTGGCCTTTCAGGAACTGCAATCATAGGTTCAACTGTTACTTGATACTTGTAGGTAAAGACAGATTTCTCCTCCTCTTGCCCATTCAGACTTCTAGCTGAGTATCATTTGTTTGTGTCCCTTCAGCTTTTCCCACAGTTACCTGTTCTGTGCTGAAAAGTCTGATCTTTCATCAGCAGGAGCTGAGTTATGAGTCTGTTGCTATTCTGTTGAGAAGAGTTTCAACTGGGCTTTAGTAGAACTTACTTTTTTGTTGTGGGGAGTGTTTCGATTTTTCAAGCTGTTTAAAACAACCATGCTCACAAATACAGGTGAAGATCTTAAAACTAAGATAGTATTATTGTAAATGAAGCAACCCTTTTTCCAAAGAATTATTTAAACATAGTTGCTGAACTGATTTTGCTTACCTGTGCCTTTTACTAGCAACATAATACAACAATATAAAGGAGGTGGTGAATAACAATAAATAAAACAGTGTTGTGAGGAAGAAACTAATCTACTACCAGAGATGTTTTTTTAAATTTTAAAAATGGCTTCTGTTGTTCAACTTTTAATACAAAGTTTCAAGTTTATGATAAGAAAAACCCCTTCAGAAAGCTGTAGTCATGATGGAAGACATAGGCTAGAAAAGGAAGTAACATAGAATCACAGAATAGTTGAGGTTGGAAGGGACCTCTGGAGATCAGCTAGTCCCGCTCCCCTACTACAGCAGGTTGCACAGGATCATGTCTAGGTGCGTTTTGAATAACTTCAGAGAATACTCCTTAACCTCATTGTGCAGCTTGCTCCAGTGCTCTGTCACCCTCAAAGTAAAGATTTTTTTTCTTCCTATTCAGATGTAACTTTTGTACATCTGAGTTTGTAGTTTGTGCCTGTCCTCTTGTCCTGTTGCTGGGCACCGCTGATGAGTCTGGCCCTCTCTAAATTAGCCTCTAAATTATTTTAGAAACCATAAAAACACTGGTGAAAAAATAGCTTCAAGAATAAAACTGTAAAAACTACTAAAAATTATGAGCAAGGAAGGTTAACTTCATGAGTAAAAAGCTAGTTGAACTGCAACATTGACTGTTAAAGAGGTTTCCACAATGTAACCTTTCCTTGAAAGAAAGAGATCTGATAAAATAAGTCATGCTAAGAACGAGATTCCTGAAGGAGGAAAGAGTAAATGACTGTGAAGGAGAAATTGAACTTACCCAAGGATCATAAAACTGAAATACAAAGTTGATTAAATAGCAATTTAAGCCTTTTTATGTAATACCTTTTTATACATTATCTAGCATAATACTGCAAAAAGGGAAGTTAGCACACCTTACCTGTTTTATAAGAATTCGAGAGTCATTGAGAAGCTGTGGACCAGTAAGTCTGATAATGTGTAGGCACATTGGTACAATACCTTTGGTCAGCACAGGCCTTCAGGTAATGCCTCAAAAATCTAATAGGATTCTTTCACATGTCTGAGAGCATAAACTTAATTGTGGAAGCCACTGCACAGTAACTTGGAATGATAAAAATTTGAATGGATCCAGGGATCATTTAGACACATTCATGTTGGACTGTGCAGAAGCAACCTCCAGCTGTCAAAGTCTCAAGAACTGGACTGCTGGGAGCGTCGGCAGTACAGTGCATATCAGTGAAAGTGCCATTGTCTGTTTGGTCATGCTGTGGAAAGAGTAGAACACTTCTTGGGCTGCTGTTGGAAAGGAGGTACTGAGTTGAGGCAAACCTTTAGTGTGAACCTGTATGGATGCTTTTGTGGGAGTGGTGGTTATGTGAATAGCAATAAAATAGTGCTTTAAGGACTGACAGATAAAGTTGCTTTTGTTGTATATCATCAAAGTTTCCAAGTTGTTCTGTTCTTGTGCAATTTTATTGCATTTCAGGCAACTACACACTTAAACAGCAGCAACTTTGGTGGCTGTATTTCCATTCCAGAAGCCTGAACAATAGCAGCTGTCAAAGGTGTATAGTTTCAGCTGTTTGACTTCAGGCTTCACAGTGCTTTTGATGGGAGGAGAATCACTGCAGATAGGTGAGAGCTGCAGGCCTGGGGCAGTTTGTGTGTCTCTACTGTTGTGCTGCCAACTTAGTAATTTTTGTTGCAAATCATGTTCTTTTCGTGTATTCCACTCTCCAAATGGGGAAACATACTTTTTGCTTTGGATTGTGAAGTCGCTTTTCAGTTCTTACTGTTGAAAACATCAATCTCTCCAACTCTCAGTCTATGAGAGGCTCTTAAAAATCAAGTTTTGCTCACATTGGTAACATCTTGAACAAATGTTTTCATTACTCTAAGAAGCACGGGGGAGTTGTTGGGTTTTTTTTGGTTGGTTGGGGTAATTTTAGGGGTTTTTTTTCAGTCGAGCTTATTTCAATAAAGAAACTGGTGGAAGTTTCTCTAGTAGAACTACTAATGTACTGTTAAAGTCATTGGTGGTAGGACAGACATGCGGTACAGCTGTACTTACAACATTTGTCTTGAAAACTTTATAATAAATAGGCTGAGTAGCTTGCAGAATATGTTTTAGTTCCCATATCTGTCTGGGAAACTTACAACCTGCCAGTCTTTCTCCTTCTTTAGCAGTGCTGTGTTGGGGTGGATGAGACGTGGGTGAGGAATCGTGATAGGATAAAGGCTCTGATACAGAGCATGGAAGTAAAGAGGGGCCTATATAGAAAGAAATGTGGTAAATAGATGTGCTTGCTGAATGTTGTATGGGGCTCACCAACTTGTGCCATGCAGGTCCAAGAGTAGGAAGACACTCTTAACACAGCCAGAAATCTGAGGTAAGGCTCTGCCAGCACATTGGGTTCAGGCTCAAGACTCCACATGGTGCTCAAATAGCATGTGGCATGGATGCTGGAGAACAGAGAGAAGTATAATTCAGGGTAAAGTAATTAAAGTAGGAATGAGAAACCTGAGTATTGGGATATAGTTTGTCTTTGCCAGAGCTGCTGGGGTTCCCGGGAGGACACACAGGGAGGCTGGGATTTTAAAACTGGGCACAAAATGAGTGTTGTGAATGCAGGACTGGACTAAATGTGAGAGTGGGAAGTGTGGAGTTAAGGTTGTTAAAAAATAAATAGGCTTGAAAGTTGACATCCAGTTTGTAGGAAAGTAGGAGAAAGAAAATTCATGTGGAGATGTACAGTTGGATGCTGAGAACTTTGCTTATGTGGATAATTAGGAATGCAGACTACAGGATGCAGAAGTTTGACTTCACAAGAACTTAGAAGCAGATACCATGGATTCATTTATGGGTCTAAAAGACGTAATTTGAGCATGTCTTCCCTTTGAGGCAAGACTGCTACAAAGAGATGTTTCATTTTGGATCTGAGTTAGTCTTTTTGTGACAAGATGTCTTTTCGAAGAGTGCTTTGACTTGCAAGTCACAAGCACTTGGGCAGTGCAGGTGTTTGTGGCAGGAACTTTTTGTATCAGTTACATCTGTCTCCTCATGCTCCACATTTAGTCCATGAAAAACCAGATAATGGGAGCACTCCAGTCTGTCTCTTTAAGGTCATGTATCTGAGAACTTTCTGTAGGACCTCACAGCATGTCTGAGAGTGGCATTCATGTAGGTTTCTTATTTATGTTTTTAATCTTTAGGGCTCTGGCAGACGTGTTGCAAAGCTGATAATGATGAGAGTGGATGTACTGTGACATGTTGAAGTTGTAGATCCTTATTTCTCTCTTATCAGCCATAAATTTTGATATTACCAGTTTGGAACCATTAGAATAACCTTTAAACAGTAACAGGAAAAATATCTCAAACTGCTTTCTCTGTTATTCTCTGTTACCATTTATTTACTTTCTCACATCTCCGCTGACAACGGTCACTGGTGTGTCTGATGTTCATAACTGTTGGAGCAGAAGCCTGCTGCCTTTATTTGCCTGGGAAGCATGCTGTACGCTGTAGACATCATTACTTTTGTACTTTTACCAGTACCAGTACATTCTAGAGTAGTTTGGCATTATGTTGCAAAGGAGTGTTAGTTAAATAGCTTGACTTTGTCTTTTTCTGAAGGCAAAATTTTGGTTGATGTAATCCTGAAAATAACAACCAAACAGTTTCACCAACACTTCACTGTGAGTAGCTTAGCAGTCCTTAAATGCTGGCAAGACTTTTTAAAGTCCAAATTACTTACTATTTAATATATTACAGTGTTAATTCAAAGGAATTTTCCAAAAGATCGAAGCTAGGGTATAGGATTAAACATCTAGTTACAGTGCCCCATAAATGAGGGAATATAATAAAAAGAAGTTTAAAGGGACAGGAAGAAAAATAGTGTTGATACTGAAGCGTTGGTACCCTGTTTCTTACAGGGTGAGGTGAATGAGGGTGCCATGGAAGAAGGAAGCTAAAAGGCCAGCAAAGCAAGGAGGTGTGAAGTGTGTAGGACAAGTTTCTTAAACATTATGAAATGGAAATACGTGGTAGAGGGATATAGGAGAAAAGTCATGTGCTCAAAATGACAGGACTGGAAAAAGATCTCATCAGGGTGTGGATGGAAGGGACTTGATTGAAGTGATAGTGACGAGAAGGGTGTAACAAGTACTGCTGAGAGAGAATGCATATATTAGTGGCAATCAGAAAAAAAAAAAATAATATTGGATTTGGGAGATACAGAGGATGAACTGGCAGATTTGGAGACAGAAAGTATGTGGTCCAGGAGGCACTGGAGTCCAAAATAACTCTATAACACATCCTGAAGTGACTAGGAAAACATGGGGAATTGGTGGAATGAGAAGAAAGTAAGATTGTCGGGGTTTTTGGCCATTACATTTGGTATGATTACAAAGCGAGTCCATGACAGAAGTTGCAATGTGGGTGTGACTCACAGATGGAAAGACTGATGATTAAAAACAGGTAGGTTGGGTCAGAACCTTAAGGTGGAGACTGCAGAACCAACCACGGGTTTCTGGAAAGGTGAAAAGGATCCCTGTATAGGGAGAAGCATTAATAAAATACCAAAGGCTTATTAGGATAATCCTGTGGTATCACTGGAGGTTAAAATCTCTAGGAAAATGAGATCATGGTATATAAATGGTGTTGGAAGAAGTGTGGAGGATTCTGAGACAGTCTAGATTTTTAAATTTGATTGGCCATTGGGGTCACTGAGGATTTTGGTGGAATCTATTTTAAATCTTAATTATCTAGCTGTGAGAGCTTCTTGTGAACTCTTAGCATACTTCCTCTTCCCTCTGACAAGTGCTGGAGGCAAAGGCTTACCAGAAGGGTAATCCAGGATGAAAAATCCTCTTAGGAAGATTATTTCACACCTACACTTAATGAATCTGGATAGGAACTCTTTCTTGTTTACTTCTTAGCATAAACACCAAATCTTGTGGAAAACACCTTGCTGACCTTGCACCCTGGTGAATCATTCCACCAACTTATGATCTCCTTAACATAAATGGGGGTAGGGTTATTTCCTAGGGGAGGACAGTCTAATTTGTTTATCATTTATGTGTTTTTAACTTCTGAAGAGAAGAAGTAAAAAGCTTTTCTTTAAGAGAGTCTTTTTGACAGGAAGAAGCTGAGCTCATTTGTATAAAATACTATATCCCTCAACTGAAGGGATCTGTCATGGTTTCCTTGTGGTAGCAACAATTTTTGCCTTTTAGCCAGTGTAAACATCAAATTGCAAGAGTAAAGCACTCATCTCATGATTCTGAGGGCACCTTGTGTTCAAATCTCAGTATAATAGCTGAGGACTACGGTATCCAAAGAAAGTAGGTTTTTAATTTGAAAATTAGTTTGCTATTTTGAAGTGCTTCAAGAGCCTCTTTTAACATAATGTTTACAGTTTTTAACTGCTGCTGTGGTGCAAATGCTTGTCTGGAATTTGTGGTTAGTCTTTTGTCCACAAATCCGTGTCAACCGGGGGGGCAGGGGGGAACCACTCATCAAGCACAGCTTTACCAGCACAACTCATTGTTTGGATGAAGCACTCCCAACAGAAGAACACTTTTGTTGACTTTGCTGATGTTGTTCAGAGAAGTTGTGTTGCCATGTCAGGGGAAAAAGGTTTCACAGAACATATGGTGCCTGTGTTAGTTACCTTGATGCTGGTCTGTAATCTGAATTCTGTCCGAAGTTTTTGTTTAGTCCTGTCTTTATGCAGGCCTTTCTGTCTGCCTCTAGATGAGTTACTTTATCATGTCTGTGCTTTACCTTTAATTTGAAGAAAATAATGCTTTCTTATCCCTGCCATTTTATGGCTAATTAAATTGTTAGAACTGTGTGTTCCATATATGGTACATAGATCTTAATAATTATGTCAGTGTTTCCTTTTCAAGGTAGAGTTCTGCAACAGGGATTCAGACAGGCTTGTTTTTGATAGGAACAATGCCTACTAACAGGTTGAGGCTTGAGGTTGTCTTATAAAAGTCTCAGTTTAAGCCTGAGATGATGAAACTCGATGTCTGTGGTCAGCTGTAGAAGTTATGTTGGTTCATGGTTTATAAGCTTCTTTTATAGTAGCAGTGGAGGATGTAAGTGATGGACATGGGAAGACACTGTGGGTAAGATTCAGCTCATTTAAGATGGGATATCTACAGTGTAGACAGTGATATCTAAGATCCTTCCTCATCTTTCAATCCATGAGGAGTATTAGGCCCTTTCAGGACACAACTCATCTTACTTATTATAGATGGCTGCTTTAGGATGCTGATTTCCTTTTTCTCCCTGGTGATTATAAAGAGTCTAGATGTCTAGCTCAGATGTCAATGTCTACTGCGGATCAGAAGAGCTGTTCTGCATGCCTGTAACTCTAGCCCATGACTGCATGATACAAAGGGGCATTCAGACAGGGCCCTGCAAGAGAGAAATTTAACAGAAAACTATGTGGTTTTGGCCAAGCAGGTAAGTATATGTACTTGTATTCTGAAGCTCAAAAGGGCTGGTTAAGGAAGGGGCACTGAGTGGGGAGACCACCTCAGAGTAGTGTGAAAACACAAATTAGAAGCAGTTCATCATCTCTTCCACTTTCCTAACCAGAAGGAAATGTTTTCAAGTCTCTGAGAATAAAGAGGACAAGTTCTTGAAACCAAGCTTTATCTGCTGGAAGGGGTTAGAACAAGTCTTCATTAATTCATATCTTTCTAGTAGGTGGAGAGCAACCATAGTTTTCTTCTCAAGTAAATCTGTTAAAGTAAAGAACTGTAAGTAATTTTTTTTACAAGCCTTTCTGTACTTGCCCCTACCTGATGGAGGCATTGGCTTTCTTGTAAGTGCTACATGTGGGTGGAATAGCAATGCTCGACTCTTAATCAGAGAAATGCTTCATTTTGCTTGTTCCATATCCTGCCGGTTCTTGAGGTGTGAGGCTGGCAATGAACTCAAGAACCCTGGGCAGGTTGAGGCTGGGTAGTTTGAATGTTTGGTGAGTTTTGTGGGAGGGAGTGGCAACTGCATTGCTTGTGTGTTTGGATCCAGTCTTTTTTTGCAGGTGGGCTCAGGAGCAGTCACCCACTGGTGCACCGCCATTCTGCTAATAGGGACTCTGCCCAAAAATCCAAAACTAAGAGAATATGAAGGGAGATCTAACATTTAGCCAAAACTCCTGTATTTTAAAGGGTTGGTATAGTACTTGGATTTGATATAAACTCTTTTGGTTGTGTGCTATTAAGAGTGTCGTGCTTGCTTTCTTCTCCAATTCTCAGTTCCTGGGAATCTACAGTAGTCCTAGAGATATGAAAGACTGCTTATTTTGAACCATAAGAAAGCTTGCATAATAGATGGACATTTCTGGCAAACAGTTGTGTTTTTCTCTTTGCAATCTAACTGCTATTTCTAGCCTTAGTTTTTATTACTTCTCTAATTTTTTAATTACATACAAAAAATGGGAAATTTTGCATTAAAAGCAAACATTCACCAGTCTTCTTTCCTGTTGTACTTTTGCTGCTTAGGAAGGAGTAATATCTCCTAGTGATCTAGACCTTGTGATGTCTGATGGATTGGGAATGCGATACGCATTTATTGGACCTCTGGAAACCATGCATCTTAATGCGGAAGGTAGGTAGTGTAAAATGTTACAAATATGAAGGGAAGGCTTGCATTGCACAAGACTCTGGAAATGTTATGTAACAAACCAGGTTAGGATTGCTGCAACTATGACTTGTCTCTTTTTTTACTGTAATGATAAGGAAAGGAAGACTTATATAACATGAGGTCAATGGAAGGAAATAGCTATTGGCTATCCTGTTATAAATGATCACATGAAAGATAACAAGTCATTAAAACACTAGCTGTGTAATGATTTTTTTCCCCAAGATTCATCCCAGTACTTTGATAACATTGCTGTACCCACAGTTCAGGTCTGAGTGTCAGGTAAAAAAAACTATTGGAAAAGTTTAGTTGATAATCCAGTGTCAACAGAAGATCACTTTCCATAGATCACTTTCCACTTTTCCACTTGCCCTGATGCTGAATTTGTAGCCACGCTTCAGTGTAAATGTTCCTGGAGCTGCTGTGCTTTAAGTTGAGATCCTGAGTGAAATAAAATTGCTTTTGTCAGCAAAATCCTGTGCATACAAAGTTGGCATGACGAAACAGTCAAGTAACAGTTTGACATCTGTCTTGCATAATTAAGACAGATTTTTAGATGTTTTTGCAATAGTATATGTGAATCCCAGCTAAACAAAAAGTGAATTGTGTAAAATGAAATTAAAGTTTTGGATCAGATTTGAACAGAGACTTTAACAAAACACAAAAACTTCAAAAAGTTAAGATCAATTAAATTCTAGTTCTTTATATTATGGGCTGTGTCTTTATTCTGGTTTTGTATGGTCCCTGCCATGGTAGGCTCCTGCTCTGCTACTGGATCTTTTAGGCAATGCTGCAGTGCAGTTGTGCACTGAACCACTTCCACAAATGCATCTTGTCGGCTTGTTCAGTCACTTGGATCATGAGATGTATTGCTTCACTCCTGCACTTGCAGATGCATTGTCTCCGAGTCTACAGCTGCTCCTGTTTATGTGCTCACAGACTGAGTCAGACTCTTGCTCTCATCAGAGAGAGTTTAAATCAAAATTGCTGATGTCAGGACATGTGACGGCCTATGTTCATAGTTCCCTAGCAGTGCCAACTTCTGTTTGGTTGCCCACTATTGCTGCACATAATATGGTCCTCCTCTTGATTGCCAAGGATTTGCTTGACGCACCTGATCTCCTTCTAAAGCATGATGAGCTGCTTAATGGAGGAGGGAAAGGATATTGTCTGCCTGGACTTTAGTAAAGCCTTTGACACCATTTTCCACAGCATTCTCCTAGAGAAACTGGCTGCTCACTGGGTAAAGGACTCTGGATGGCCAGGCCCAGAGAGTGGTGGAGAATGGAATTACATTCAACTGGGGGCTGGTCACCAGTGGTATCCCCCAGGGTTCAGTGTTGGGCCCAGTCCTGTTTCATATCCTCATTGATGATCTGGATGAAGGGATCTAGTGTACCCTTAGTAAATTTGTGGATGACACCAAGTTGGGTGGGAGTGTTGATCTGCTGGAGGGCAGGAAGGCTCTGCAGAGGGGTCTGGACAGGCTGGATTGATGGGTCAAGACATATTGTGTGAGGTTCAACAAGACCAAGTGCCAGGTCCTTCCCTTGGGACACAACAACCCCAGGCAGTGCTACAGGCTGGGGATGGTGACTGGGAACCTGCCCAGTGGAAAAGGACATGGAGTTGCTGGTCAACAGCAGCTGAACATGATCCAGCTGTGCCCAGGTGGCCAAGAAGGCCAGTGGCATCCTAGCCTGGATCAGCAATGGTGTGGCCAGCAGGACCGGGGCAGTGACCGTCCCCCTGTATTCAGCACTGCTGAGGCCACACCTCAAATCCTGTATTCAGTTCTGGGCCCCTCACTGGAAGAAGGACATTTAGGGGCTGGAGCGTGTCCAGAGAAGGGCAACAGAGCTGGGGAAGGGTCTGGAGCACAAGTCCTGTGAGGAGCAGCTGAGGGAGCTGGGGGTGTTTCACCTGGAGAAAAGGAGGCTCAGGGGGGACCTTCTTGCTCTGTACAACTGCCTGAAAGGAGGGTGTGGCCAGGTGGGGGTCGACCTCTTCTCCCGGGTAACAAATGTTAGAACAAGAGGAAATGGCTTAAAGTTGCACCAGGGAAGGTTTAGATTGGATGTTAGGGAAAAATTTGTCCTGGAAGGGGTTGTCAGGGATTGGAATGTGCTGCCCAGAGAAGTGGTTGTGTCACCATCCCTGGGAGGTATTGAAAAGACATGTAGATGTGGCATTCAGGGACATGGTTTGCTGGTGAACTTGGCTGTGCTGGCTTAACGGTTGGACTTGATCATAGAAGTCTTTTCCAACCTAAATGACTCTATTATTCTATGACAGCCTGCTCTGATGTGGTGTACTAATACTGGGGTTTTTTATCAGTGGAGGGAAATGGAGGTAGATACAAGAAACTGCCTCTATCCTGTTTGTTAGCCTATCAGCTTCACCAGATTAACAGCAGCTGCCTTTTTTTACAACTATAAGATATTAGTTGCCCACAGTCTTAAATTCTTTGTTAATCAGTGAGGAAGGATCGTAAGGATGAAGGAAGCATGTGAGAGAAAATAGTGTTATTTGTGGGAGAGTCTCTTTTTTTGTTTTGTTTCATTAGGGTGATGTGACATTTTTGTTTGGTTTTGAATAAATTTATTCCAATTATTTTTTCTGAGATCAGTGTTTCTTCTTTCCCTGTGGGAATGCATACATCAGGATCCTCCCATGAACTTCCTATGGGCTAATGTCACTTTTTGCCTATGTTCTTATATCCTTTCCTCCATTTTCATAAATGATACTATCAAACCTATTGTCTCGGTCACTTTAGGTTACCATTTAATCAATGCATGAATATTAGGAATGCTGACTATATGGCAGTGAGCTAACAGTCTTGAACATGGAATAAAATGACAACGTCAACTTATTAAAAGGAGCAGAAACAGCAACAACGGTTTGAGAAATGGATTGCAACAGGCAGGAAGGAAACTGCTTTGGGGAGGAAAAAAGCATATCCAAGTTGCATAATATTATAAAGTTGATTGCTGATTTCAGCAAATAAAATTAATGTTGATATCCATTTCAGATTTTGAGTTTGTCTGCCTGTTTACTATTGTGGGATTACGTTAGCAGACACAACATCAGTAAGCTATGAATGAGTCCTCATAATCAAAATTGTTTTTCTCTTACTGAAAATGGGCATAGTTGCTCATCTTACAAGCACCTGCCAGGTGAAGTGGTTTTGGATGGTAAGAGCAAAGTGATTGTGCTGTATGAAAAGCACAAAATATGAAGAGAAAAGAGTTGGGAATCATAAATCATAGTTGAAAGGGAGGAATTTTTTCTTCTTTGGTTGGGCAACACATAGCCAAATGTGGTTTCTAAGAATTACTCTAAACAGGTATGCTGGCTGGCTCAAGAGCAGAGATTATTTCCATTGCTATGGCCACTACATCAATGCTGCTGTACAGGGAGCAAACCAAGCTTTAACCCAGTTTAGGA
>VZTX01005147.1:764587-802746 GCA_013400915.1 Pardalotus punctatus | reverse complement strand
AAAATATTTCAACCCAATTCAGGATACTTGTAAGAGGGTACATACGTGTTTACATGCATTCAATTCCTTTCCCAACAGGCTGAAGAAAGCAGTCTGTAGCCCTTCTAGAGCTGCTGTTTGCCTTTGTGGAGCTGCAGGGCTTTTCTGTGTGGAAGAGTTTATATGCAATGAGTTAAGATGTGAATTTTTCAGGATACTGGCTGCTGTGCACCAGTTTCCTTACACAGACTCTAAGGTGCAAAGTAGTTCCCTCTGCTTTCTGAAAGGAACACATGGCTTTGCACAGAAATTCTTAATGCTTTATTCCTCAAGTCATTAGAGATGGGTCCGAAAGAACACATCTTGATGCATGCTTCTGCCTTATGGTAATGAAAGAATGTATATGATCACCAGGTGGCTCAGACTGAAGAATTCATCCCAGGTTTGAAACTGATCTAACAAAACAAGCAGTTCATAGTGACTCAGTTTAATTCCTTGATCCAGCCCACAGCAGGCCTGCAGAAATACTTGGACATTGTTGAGATGGTAACACTGGTTGAATGAGAATAAAACGTTTTTTTGTGCCACCACTGTTTTAGTGCAGTTGCAAGTATTTGTGCAACTAGAGCCTTAAGTGAATTCATATGGGAATTAATGTAGTGTACAAAACGTCCTGTGAAATCACACCCTAACTCAGAGCATGCGTCTGTGTTCAGACACACCCTTGATGAAGATAGGATTACATTTAGAAAGTTGCCCTTCGAGCTGTAATATCTAGAAATGTAATCCCTCTATCAGTAAAAAAAGTTTGGGACTTTTGTTTCTCTGAACATAGTCTAACCATGTCAGATTACTCCATGATGTTCCCAAAATATGCCTTCTTTTTCTGCTGTCATCCATACTCATCTTTCATTGCAGCATCTTAGATTTTATGTGCTAAAGTCAACCCCACCCGTCTTTTCAAATTGTTGATGCTATTGCATCAGTGGCTTGACCATCATGCCTACTCTCTTTGAGTCATTACAATATCTTAATATGCTGCTCATCATGTTGAAAGTCATCAAGTTAATACTCAGTATTGTGGAGCACCCTCTCTTTGATATGTTCCCTGTCCATGCCAGTAACCCTTGCTCCTGATTCTAGTTCTCTCTCAAAAGTGTTTCAGTGCCTTCCTTGTTCTGCCCCATGTGTAATCTCCTTGCCAGGTTGGTTACTGAGTTTGCTTGCATGCATCCTTCAGCCCTCATGCCTCTTGTCTTTTTTGTGAAGACAAAGGGATGAGACAGCATACAAGAAGCTGAGATACTTCAAGATGCTTACAAACTACAGTACAAGAATATACTACATTCTATAGTGTGTTTTCACTTCTCTTTTCCTACTACTACAGTCATCTTTCTCTTTATGAACTTCATTTGTAACTTCTCAGGGCAGTAAAGCATTTTGTGCATGTTTCTAAGCTAAATATCTGTCCTGTGTTCTTTTGCCTTCATCAATAATTTGTTCACCTTGATGATGCAACTAGAGGCATTGCAGCAGTAACCATGCTTGTACCACACCAGTGCAAGTCCTCAGGTAAGGATCTGCAAACCTCAAGTGTGGCTATTAGAACAAATTTTTGTGGGACAGTTCATGAGTTGTTTTGGAATCTGCCTGGACTCTCATTGAAACTGAATAAGCAGCAGCTTACTCCATTATTGGAGCCTTGCGTGTCCTGGGTACATATGGGCAGCTGAAGAGCCTTGAATCAATGCCTTTGTCTAGCTTGTGGTAACATGTTCCTGTAACTACAGTGTAGGAGTCAGGAATGCTGAGAAAGTTTGGGACTTTCAAGGAAGATAGAGTATTCCCCTTTTCATCTCTGTAATCTTGCATATACTGCTCCCTTAGAGCCTTCTGTTACTCATTCCTCTTCTTTCACTCCCTGCCATAGCTGTGCCTAAGTGGTGGAAGGAAGATTCAGGAAACTCCTACCTTCCCTGGAGGTGTTTCTGTTTTGTGTTTGTAGTTCTCAGTTGCCTGCTGCAGCATCTGCCTTCTCCCATGGCCTCTTTCCTCCAGCATTGACGAAGTGAGTGTGAGCAAGGAAAATGATGGTTTAGGTAGGGAGCCAGCAAACCACATAGACAAGAGGACACTATCATCCTCTTTCTCTTTCCCAGATGCATCTTGTGTCTTTTTTGTTCTCCCATTGGAGATAGTGAGGCACAGCATGCATACAGCAGTGGGACTCAAGGAGAGGTGATTGTTTTTATCAACCCCGTTTACCATCTTGCTGTTTTTCCTTCTCCCAGGTGCTCCCTTCTGTCTCACACTGTTTTCCAATGCTAATTCTTCCAGTTTAAGCTGCTCCCTGGGTAGTATCAACAGGGATTAACGTTAAAGGGATTCTGTCGTATTTATTTTCCTTCTTCTTGTCCCTGTGCTCCAGACAAGGGTTCTTCTCATCCACCTTTGCAATAGCCCTGACCCTTGAAGCAAAGGACTTCTAAGTCTAAAGGCCTGGAGTCAAATATTTGCTATGAATTTGCAGTTGAAAAGCGAAGTGATTTTTTCAGCAATATTTCTCATCGTTCAAGTGCCTTCTTGAAGCTGGCAGCCTACAGTTGATCCTGATTACCAAAACTAAATTAAAATTGCATTTCACACTGGGAGAACTATCTTGAATTACTAATTTTGAACTCTTGATTTTTTTTAATCCTTGTGTGAGACTGTGTGTATATTCTAACTTTTGGTCTATTTCCTTCACTTGAGACTTGACAGATTTTGCAGTGTCCACTCCCTGCTTGCCATGCAGCATATGTGCCTCTATATTACCATTTCAGCCACAGTGTTGACATCAACTGTGCTAATGCTGCTGATTTTCTCTAGACTCCTAACTTTTTTTGCACCTTTTCCTCTTTTGCTGACATTGCATAAGGCTTCTTTTCATTTGTACATTACACGCAGGGGGTGAATTGTGTTTGGCACGTTTGTGCTGCATTGATGAGCTACACCCACCCAGAAATTGTTCTGATTCATTCAGGCAGTAGGTGAACTGCCAGTAGGAGCTTGATTTCCAGGTCTAGCTGGCTGAGTGAGCTTTAAAGGCTGTGTCCAGCTCAGGAGTTCATATTCAGCAGGTAAATGGTTCAACCATATCCAAGCATTCAGCTTTCCCATGATACTAATGTTATCTCTTCAGCTTTAGGCTCATGAAAAAGATTTCTGGTGCGCAGTCTTCTATTCTACCTTCTCCTGACTGCCACAATCAAAACTACTCAGATCTATGGTATTACTGCACAAGCTTGTCAGATGTTTGAAAAGTTACCATTGACTTTTGGAAAAGTACCAAATCCAAACTATTCAGTCTAAGTGTCATAGACCTGTGTCAACTGGGTAAACACCAGAATAACTGTTAACTGGCACTACTCTGTTTACCATTCCTTCTGTTGCCGGTTGCTCATGGGGATTTGCTTGAATTGCCACATTCGACTGAGTTGCTGTTTTTTATTTTGTCATTGTCCAGCTGGCAGCAGCTGCTGCTGGAAGCTGTGAGTTAACAAGGTGTACCCAACAGAGATCTGCACTCTTCAGTCTCAGTCATTTCTACTTCTACTTCTGGGAACGTTCCATGATATTGCATGATGTGGGAACATTTTTGCTCAGACTCCTCACTGTTAGAAGACAAAGCTCACATGAACAAGTTGAAATGTAACTATCTTTGTCTCGTGGCTGGTGCATGAGTCTCATCCAGAATTGTCTTGGGTTCCCAAGATTGCTCACATGGATAGCATATCCCCTGTAGGTCAGTCTGGGTTGGCTTCAGGTGCCAAAGTCTGTGAGCCCAGCTGTTAAAATGTAATAAGCAAACACTTACGCTAATGGCAGGGTATGGTCAGTAAACCCTGATAACCAGTGGTCCTTTCCAGAGTGTTTATGGAAGTGGATGGTGGTCTCTGCTTCTTCCCCTGGTGAAGAGATAGGATGATATCACAGCCTGTTCCACATCCCACAGTAATGCTTCTCTTCCTGAATCTCACTTCCTGCTAGGGATGTTTTGAAGCCCACTAAGCAATCTGGGAGTTTCTGGCTTTGTGTCAATCACGAAAACTGAGCAAAATACTAATTTTCTGTATAATTAGAGAACCGATATACCTGTATGACTAGCTGGCATTCCTTTTTGTGTTGGGGAAGACCAGAACATGCCAGGTTGTATTCTAGGAACACATATGCTCCATGGGTAGATAACACAAGGAAACAGACTGACTCAATGCTGATTGTCACATTCTTGGCGCCAAATATAGGTTCAAGCTACTTAACAAGGCTGCTGTTTTTCTCAGAGCTTCCTCCCTTTGGATACTGGAGAATGTTTCTAGTCAATTTTTAAGAGAGTTGAATACTCTCAAATCTCCCCACATTGCTCTTATGCAGTGGACATGTTCTCCTGTTCTGTCCTTTCATTTGTTTATCTGATGGTCATCATGACTTCATAGTGCTGAAGGAAATTTAATATTTTCTTGAGGCTTTGTCTTTTGAAAGTTCTTCTTCTTTGGCCCAGAAACAAGAGTGTTCTCCATCCCCCTACTGACCTCCGAGGCCTTTCAGAAGCCCTGTACTTCAGCGATTTTAGGCATGTTGAGCAGTCTAAGTGTTGTAGTTTATGATATGTAGTTAGCAGTAGTCAGAGGTTTCCATTCATTTATTTCAGCCTCAACCATTTTAGGGTTAGACAGGTGTGACTTCTAAGGTATTGATATCATACAGTATTGCATTCCAGGGAACTGTTGAGGAAAGAGATCACTTAATGACTCTTAACCTGATTTGCATTCTTTTGTGTGATAGTCACACCCACCCGCTTATATTTCCTGCATTTTGTGGTTTGAATAGACCATAAGCAATTCCTGTTCATACTTCTCAGTCTGTATAATGTTCTGAGTCTTTGTGAATGAGTTGGTGACTGTAATTTCTTGCCTTTGTCTTTTGCATGTTTCTCCTCTTTGCTTTGATAACTAGCTAATAAAAATAGAATTAAAGATGCAAATTATTCAGTCTTGATGGTTCTCAGAAGCCTTTAGTGGATATCCAGAACTTCTCAGATCTGGGGCGATCATCAGAATAGTAATAGGTTGGGCTTAATGATCTCAAAGTCTTTTCCAATCTAGTTGATTTTGTGATTCTGTGATTCTTATCAGTGTCAGCTTGCTTACTGCCAGACAAGCATTGCTCATTTACTGTTGTGGTGCAGTTCCTGACATCCTGATTGAGAAAGGCTGCCTTATCCTTTCTTGATTATGTGGTAGCTAATAGCACTAAAAAGTCTACTAGATGTGTATGTCTGGCTAAGTGACTGATTTTTCTTTTTGGTGCGTGTATGATTTCAATTCCTCTCTAGTGCCTCAACAATAATCTTTTTGAGATTCCTACTGGAGGTGATGGAAGCTGAGTCTTTCTCTAATTCAGCCAAGGTATACTTGACTCCCATTTTACATGTTATTGCCAGTTAGCTGGTTCTCAGGTTCTCTGACCATGTGTTTAAGATCTTAACAGCAGGTCCTGAGGTCAGACCAAGCTCTCAGGGTTTCATCCAGTCTTGAAAAGCCCCAGAGATGGAGACTGCAGAACCTCTGTGGGCAACTTGTACCAGTGCTTGAGTTGAACCTCTCATATCAAACTGTGCCTGTTGTCCCTTGTTCTGCTGTGCTCTCTAAAGAGCCTGGCTCTGTGTGACTGAGGTCCCTCACTGATCTCCCCACAGGCACTGCTGTACCACTGGGGAGCTGCTGGTAGGTTGCCCCAAAAACATCTCTTCTCCAGGCTGAACAAACCCAGCTTCCCCAGCCCCTCCTCACAGGACAAGTGCTCTAGGCCCCACTGTTTTGGTGGCCTCTGCTGAAGTTGCTCTGTTCTGTCAGTGGTTTTTTTTGTACTGGGGAGTCCCAAACTGAATGCAGTATTCTGGATGCAGTCTCATAAGTGCTGAGTAAAGGATATTAATCACTTCCTTCAGTCTACTGTTAATTAACTTCAATCTGTTAACAGCCCAGGCTGTTGCTGGCCCTCTTTGCTGCCAGGGCACACTGTTGGCTCATGTGCAGATTGCTGCCTGCTGCTACCAGGAGTTCTTGGAGTTCACAAGCCTGTGGTGTTGCAAGGAGCTCCTCCTTCTGAGGTGCAGGATCTTGCATATGTCTGTGTTAAAGTTTTATATTGGCTCACTCCTCCAACCTTTCTAAGGGCAGTCCTGCCCTTCAGTGTATCAACTGGTCCATACCCCTCTAGCTCCACCCCTACTCAATTTGATACTATTCACAAACTTTATGAGCATGTTTTGTTAAGCAGTACAGGTCTCAGGACAAATTCCTGCAATATTCCATTTTTACTGGCCTTTAGGTGGAGTGCAGTCCGTTAACCACTACCTCTGAGCCTACATGTCCGACCCATTTTTTGTTCATCTAGTTGTCTAAACAGATAGACCCTAATGTTCTAACTTTGATACAATATTATCATGGAAGACCATGTCAGATGCCTTTCTAAAGTTGAGGTGAATGATATCTACTACTTTCCTATTTTTCACAAACAATTATTTAATCACAGAAGGCAGCAAGGTCAGTTAGATGTGATTTACACCATGGTGTACCCATTAGAGACTATGTGCTGATTGTCACAATCACTCTCTTATTCCTATGTCCAGGAATTTGTTTCAAGTGGATTTTCTGAGGGACAGACGTGAGATTGATTGGCCTATAGTATCCCAGTTGGGATTTTTTTTTTTACCTTTTTGAAGATGGGTGCAATATTTGCCTTCAGTCATCTGAGGATCTCAGGTGATGAGACTGGTGCATTAACTGACATGATGTTTAAAATACGGTAGAAAGCAGACTTGAAAGGGCATGCTAGTAACAGCAGGACTGTTACTAACAGTAGAAGTCCTTCTTGTTGTCCTTGACATATTTGGAAGTTTCAGCTGGAGCTGATCTTTGGCTTTCCTGACACCATTCCTACATGCCTAGGCAGTGTTTTTAATTCCTTCTTTACAGCCTGTTCCTGCTTCCACCTGCTGTGTGACACCTTTTTGCACTGGAGCTCATCCAAGCAAATCTCTTGATACTTGTACTTGTCTTCCTGAATATCAGGATGGGCTGTTCTTGCCCTTGGAGGATGCTGTTCTTTACTGGCTTCTTCACAGGTGCTGACCCACAGGTTCTCACTCAGCCACTTGCCCATGCCATGGAATAGCTCCAGAGATCTGAGCTGCCCCATTACAGAGATAGCACACCCCCTCCTTGTCTTTCCTGCAGTGTGTGTCTCTCCAGTTGTGTGATCATCCCCACACAGTCAGTTGCTCCTAATAGACAATTTTTCTCACCAGATAGGCCAAGGTTTTGGCAAAGATGCCTTTTCTCTGCTTTGTCAGGTGGACCCTGTCTTTCCCTAGAAGTGCTCAGCCATCAGAGAGGGTTGTAAAAGCCAAATCCCTGTCTCTAACCCCAGTTAGGGGTTACAGGATATTTATCTGCAAGATCCCTCTGTTCCTTCTTTAGCCTTTTTTCTTCACTGAAAGCCGCCTGTGTCTCCATGCCTTTGACACTTTCGCCCTGAGCCATGTTGTTCTTGATACACTCCAGGTTAATAAATAAAAATACCAGCAGGAATGCTTCAATAGATATGACACATATGACAGCAGATATACAACAGATATGACCAGGAGGAGAGGGAGAGGTGAGAGCACTCTCCTCATGGACAGTGGTCAAGGAAGCTTTCTGGTCACAAGTAACAAAGCACAGGTATATTTGTGGTCATGCACTACACTCCTCACATAGCATTTTCTGCTGGTGTGTGACTTTCATTTGTTTTGCCATGCAGCCCTGTCCTAAATGATTTTTCCATGAACCTTAATGGAAATGGAATGGATGGAATCCATTTTTCCTTGAGGACAATGAGGTGTCTTAATCATAAGAGTAGACCATTTTTTACGTCTCTGATTTAAGACAGTGCTTAAGCACAGGCAGTCTTATTGACCTTAAATAGGAATTTCTGTTGAAATGTAACTTTTCACTCTTATTTTCAGGTATTTCAAATTATTGTGAAAGATATGCTGAAGGAATGAAACTTGTTCTGAACACCTTTGGGCCAGTTCCAGAATTTTCAGATGAAACTGTGCAGAAAGTCAATCAGGTAAATACAGGGTTCAAAACAGTGACATTCAGAATTAAGAATGTTAGCTTTTATTTTAGCATTTGTACCATTTCAGTTTACTGCTGGAGGTATCTGTAGTCTGTATTTATTGTGTGAATGTGTATTTTAAGGAAAAAGATCAGTACAGCATGCATGTGAGTCTCTTTTGAAAGCACTTGGACATACGTCATGGGAAAGTGACCTAGCAGTCACGTTATTACCAATAACATTATTACTAGACAGGGGCTCAGCTGCTAACAGCTGAGGGCTATTGGCATTAAATCCTCCATGCTATTTCTTACCACTTCTTTCCTGTGTCCTCGTATTATGCACAGCCTCCTTTCCTACATGAATGTTCTTCCTGTGTCTTCCTCCTACTCTATCTTCCTGCATAAACCTGTAGCTATTTTTCTTCTGGGTGTTCTTTTTATACTTTACAAACCAGAGTTCCAGTTTGTAATGTGTGCAAATACACATTTAAGATAAGCGTGTGAGCAGTCTGGTAAGGTTACTTGCATATTTAAAGATAATATGTGTTTAAGTGGTGTTCTGGATTGGAATCTAGTTTGTCTATTAACATTTCTAAGCCCACAATTTGTTTATACGCAATGTGTAGCCATTTTGAATGACCATAGGAATCAACTGAAATATTGTAATTTCCTAAGTCTGCCTTTTCAAAGCTGCCTTTTTTAACGATTCACTAAAGAACATGTGTAGGGGTTGAATAATTTCTGATCAGCTGTCAGAGATTAATTCCAAATACGGAGGCAGTCCGTCTGGAAGATAGTGTTTTGTGTTCCTATTTATGTTAATGCAATTTAAAGAAAGAAATTATTTTATGCTTAAGTAACACAGACTGCATATAATAACAATCAATAATAATTCTGGAGTTACTCACAATCATAAGCTTTTAATTGGTATGAAACACTTTGTCTTTCTTTATAGAAGGCTGGATTCCACTTCAACATCTGTTTCTGTGTCTCTTTATTATCTTCAGTCTTCAGAGCCAAAGATGGGCTTGCAGGGGTCCTCTATTAGAGTAAATCATTAAACATTTCTTATCTTACTCCTCCATCCCTCCCCCTGATTTTTTTCTGGAATGAGCTTGCTAGTCATTGGTAGCAGGTCTAGGTTTTATCAGGTTTTTACCTGGTTCTCAATACTTGCCTTTTAAGCCTAAGACCTCAGGTACTTTTTTGGCAAAGATGACCTTGTGGTCTCTATCTGCACTCTCAAAACAACTTATTTTTCTTTGGCACTTCTAAGACAACTTTGTGCACTCAGAAATACTTTTTTTCCCTAAGCGTGCTATGTGTCTTCCCCTGTAATTTTTATTATATCTGGTACTCTTAAGACAAACTGTTTTTAATAAACATGATATCCCTCATTGCATTTATGGGGAACTACACACAGGAATCTGGTTCAGAACACATTTTCAGCAACATAAATGGCCAGGTTGCCTCCTTTCTACTTAATAAAAGATTATCATCGAAGAGACTAGACAGTGGCTGTGTGGAGCAAAATGAGGGAAGAGACTGATGCTTTGTTGTTTCTGTAGTCATCTTCATTGCAACATTCAGGATAACCTTTTCCAAGTGGGAGCATTTTTTGTCCATACAGTTGGCTCCTTACCAGTCACTCATTTAAAGAATTAGTGACCTATTTCTTGTGATAGCCTAAATTATGGTTTGTGTAGATGGTGACTTGGTCTGACACAGGGAAAGCAGGAAAACAATGCTTGTGAAAAACTTTTCACTCAGAATGTGAAATTTAATCATCTTAAATTTTCTCTTCCAGGCACTGTCTGAAAAAATTCCAGTTGTTCCAAAAGTCCTGGATGCCAGGAGAAAATGGAGAGATGAATGTCTTACTGGTCTGGCCAAACTGAAAACACAAATGAAATCTGACTGAGGTGCACCTTGTCTAACAGGAAAGACCAAATGAAGAGCAGATCTTCATAAAAAAGCAGAAATTTTTGGTCATGCAGAAGAGGAGACTGAATGGGCAGCCAATGACATGTGCACATGTAGAGACCAATGAAACATTTGGTCCAAATTTGCCAAATTCATTAATGACTAGAAACAGTTATTAAAAAGTTCAGTTAAAATTTTGCAAATTGCTATATAAATGCATTAGATTGTAAGCATTAAGTAGCTTTAGCAACATTAATATTGTGCAATGCCAGAACACAATCATGTTTTAAATAATGCATTTTTCAGCTTGCTTAGGAATTCAGCACTTGAACAATATTTGCTAATGCAGGGATCTGAAACAGGCAAACATCAGCTGTTTGTCACTGGAGAAAATAAGCCCTCCCCCGCCAGTCACTGTGACAGTGAGGTTAATTTGTAAAGCACTGACTGCAGATAGGAGAAGGTTGTATTGAGCAGAGTGTGGATTCACTGGCTGGTGACTGAGACCTCAGCAGCAGTTAAGGGTCACTTCAGTTCATATCTATTACTGTTTCACAATGTAGGGGAAAGAATTGCTCCACCTTTCCCTCCCCTTGGCACTTCTGTACCTGCATGGAGCTCTAAATGTGAGTAAATAGAGCAGAATTCCCCCTTCATGCCCTCCCCCTAGTTCTGTAAGACTTACCAGAGACCTGCTTGGTCTTCAAGACCATGTACTTGGGAGCCCATGGCTTCTCCCACCGATGTTTGATGCTGGCCACTGGTATTGCTGCATAAGTATGTGCTCAATTTTAAGACTCGTGTGTGAGAAAGAAGAGATTTTGATTTAGTAGCTAATTTGGGAGACAGTATGGTGTAGTGCATCTGTCTGGGCTTTCTCCATGAACTTCCAAATGATCTTGGGAAACCAGTTCACCTCTCTGGTGCCACGTCTGTTTTATACATTAGCTGAAGCAAGATCTGCTTCTTTAGGACTCAGCTTTAGTGAATGCAACAGCTGTAGCTGAAGGAACCCAGATATCTGAGTTGGAACCAGATGATCTTTAAGGTCACTTCCAACCCAAGCCATTCTATGATTCTGTGATCTGCTCTTTTGGTCCCCTACAGAGGGAAAGATGCAGTGGCTTAGATGCAGCATTTGTGCTTTACTGCTGCCCTTCCCTCAGGAGTTACAAAATCTCCACACACAAGAACGCAGGATACACCTGGAAGTAGTATCAGCCTCAGGTACTACAGTGGCATGTTTTGTTCCAGTGCAGACAAAGTGTTATTATGAATGTCTGTTCTCTGTAATATAGCTGGACTTTCCTCTTAGCTGGAACTTTGGGGCATTATTGTTAATGGAGATAGTAGGAATAACTTGAAACAGTGCATTGCACCCACCCTGCTTGAGTTATGCAGCTCTAAATTTGTTCTAACTGGTCATGTAACTTCACAGCACAGATGCAGAAGTTTTAAGCTGTCAGTTTGCTAATTCTCATGGGCTTTTTATAGAGGATGCAGCACACAAACAAGCTGTTGGAACTTTACTAGTTACCATTTTGAGCTTAACAGCAGAAGTGTCTGCATGAACATACCAAAACCACTTATTTGTGCTTAGGTCACAGCAAAAGAGATGTAAGATAATTTGTATTACTTGACAAAAGTGGTGGGCCAAGAACACATCTCTGGATGTAAAACATAGGATGGGAGCCATAGTGCAGAGGTTGTCCTGTGCTTTATAATCAGTGGAGAGAACAGGAAATTTGTAAGCTCAAATTATTTTATCCCAATATAGACTTAAAATTTTCAGGTTTCTTCTCATGTTTTTAATTGCCACAGCGACTAGCTCAACCTGCATTTGGATATCTGAGAGGTCAGTCCTCACTCCTGAGGCCTTACTAAGCAATAGCAAATTAATTATGAGGTTGATTTCCTCATTTTGTGTATGTTTTTGCATTTCAGACAAGGCTGAAGAAGGTTCTGATTACTTTCAAGGTTTGACCTGTTTTTCCTGTGGGCGTATGACATTGTCATAACTAATTAGCTTGCATTGCTTCTGTACTCCGAGATTTTTTTAAACTTGATCATGTAATGAAATATTTGCCACCATCTTTATTATTTGCTTATTAATAAAACATTTTCATGAGGAAGGTATAAACTCATGCACTCCAGTGTGATTGATCCTTTAGAGAGAGCACTTCTGTACAGTGAGCAGGTGCTCCACAGGGTTGCAGCAGATCTCTTGGGGCATCAGTTCCCACACAGGTTTACAGCTACGAGTTGAGGAGAGGGGGGGATTCTTGCTGAAAAGTGTATTTTAGCTGACATTTGCATAGGAGTTCCAGCCTCCAGGAGACACTTTTTGCTCCATGAGGATTAGTCAGGCAGAGGCACAGGTTGGCCACAGAGCTGGTGTAGTCTCCAAACCTGGAGGTTTTCAAGTCCCGACTGGATGAAGCCCTGAGCAGCCTGGTCTGAACTCAGAGCTGACCTGCTGTGAGCAGGAGGTTACAGCAGAGACCTCCCAAGTGCCCTCCTGGCCTGTATTTCCTGATTCCAAGTTTTATTTGATTTTGGACAATTTTGCATCAGAAATGTTGCTCCAGACACAGTCAAATACTTACTTTGTTTAATTGTCAGTAGAATGAGCAGCAGTTAAATGGTCAAACAACTATTTTATGGTAAACTATTAGATATTTTGGAATATTTTATCTTGTTTCTTTTTCACACAATTGCATATTTTAAAAGAATGTATTTTTTTATTCAGGTTACATCTATAGAATTTTCTATGGCTCTGTCTTTGTTGTTTTTCTCTGTTTCACCATTTTTAAATTTATTATTTTCCTTATTGCATGTATTTTACTGTAAGTTACTTCTGCTTATTAGAAGCAGTGTCCAATGTGGTCACACCAAAGCCTTTGATTTAATGCCATTAAAAATAAACTTTATTATGTGTGAGGTAGGAAGAAAGGACAGATGCAGGGAAATACTCACCTGCTTCACAGAGGGAAGTCCAATACCTCTGTTTCCTAAATCTCTGAGTGTAATGGGAGTAGTTTGCAGCTTGCAAGGCAGCTGTATTAATTTACTTTCCGTATTCTATAGTTGTTTCCCTATTCTTCTGTTAAGTCATATGATAAGTTTGAAAGTTAGAATATGAGCATTTTTCTGATTGCACTATTATCTAATTGGAATGGTATTAAACTGCGTTATCCTATCTATACCATCTTTTAGGCAAAGAGTGAACTGTGCTCCATTAGGGAAGCGGGAGAAGTGCTTGTGGTGCTTGTATAAAAACAGAAAAAAATAATTTTGAGACAAAATTATGTCATTGTCAGTTTCAGTTTCTTGAAAGATGAGATCTGCTGCCAATGCCTATATAGTTACATCAGGATTGCATTGCCACAGTCTGGAGTTACAAAAAAAAGTGTTTGCTGTGACGCAAACATATTTAATCATCAGTAAAACTGAGATACGTTTATTACACTTTGTGAACTGTGCTTACTGCATCTGAATATAGCTTTTGGTTTCAAGTCTTTTCTTATAAAAATTACAGTCCAGACTCCTCTGGAGAGTGCTGCCACAAGACTTGCCGTGGCAACTCTCCAGACAGTGGCCACTGACTGTAGCCTCAGGTAGTTACTGCCATGTCCACCCTGTTGGCAGCCCTGTCCCCATGCCTATGAAGAGCAAAAGAAAGTGTCATTTCCAGCTGCCACCTCTCCTGTAAGCTGCTGATCAGTTTCTTGTCTGTCTCCAAAAGGACTTTGCTCTGACACCCTGCTGCTGGCCGTGCTGGTGCGGGTCCGTAAACAGGCAGTGTGGGCAGCCTTGACCACAGTCCGGGGGTTTGTTCCAGTTCTTAGGCCAGATCAGTCTGTGCGTGGCTTGCTGCCCTGTTCCTGTAGCAAAAGGGTTTTGGCTGTGCTGCCTAAATAGGCCAGTCTGCCCAGCTCACGAGAAGCCAGCCACAGCCTGTTGCAGAGCTAGAAATGGATGTTAACAGCTCATCCTCATTCACCCATTTTCCAGGCTAACAAAATTGGACTATTCACCTATAAAATCAACTTTTTCCTTCCAAGATAGTTTACCTGTGATAGCTCATATCCATTTGCCCCAGTGCTGAGCTGGTCCAAGTTCTTTTCCATGATCTCTGCTTCACCTTTTCTGATTTTCCCTAATGTGGGTTACTGCCAGCTGCCATCCACCTGATGGCATTACTTCAGTGTGAGGAAAGCTTGAGAATTTCATGAGATAAAAATTCATCTGTCAGCAGCACTGGGGGTCTTTTGCCAAGACGTTGCAGGACCTTCCTCTGGTGGTCATATCGAAGGTTCTGACACTTTTGTTAAAAGGCAGAGGTAATCACCAATGGATATTAGAGCCTACAAGAAGGGCTTGGACATGGCCATGCTTTATGAATAATATAAAAACCAGATAATTTGGAAGTTGCCTAGTTAGGGCAATGTTGAGAGACTTCCAGAACACATGATCACCTTGTTTATAGCAGGAAGGCACGAAGACCAGAACTGAATAAAGCTCAGCTACCATGGGAAGACTGGTTTGTTTAGCATTAAGACCACAGCTGTCCCTTACTCTTGGCAATGCTCAGTGAGCTTATTTTCAGTAGTGGCACTGGAACAGTGTTATTCTCGTTGCTTATCCTTTTAGGGTGCATTTCCTCAAGAAGTTTCTCTGAGGGAAGCAGAACCCTGTCTTTTCCATCCCTTTTTTAAAATATATGATCCTTTGCATGATTTCCAAGCTCATGTAGCCATATTATTATATTCTCCACTTTGTTTTATTTCTTCTTTTTCCTTTTTTTTAGCTTTTGTTTGAATTGTCTCTTCACCATCCACCTCTCTTTCCACATTAGTTTCTTCTGATGAGCCTTTATTACTAATGTTTCTTAGCTGCTCAGAGGATCATCTTTAATTTCAAAGCTACCTGTGGGGGTTAGTTGCTACCCAGATGTTGCACCAACCTCCCACTCCTATACAAGCAACTCTTTATGGTGACTACTGATTATTTTCACTCAGCAGATGGGATCTAAACTCTGGATCTGGCCATCTGGACCTTGCTTAATCATGGCTGGTGTCTCAAGGGCCTGGTTTGGTCATTCCCCAGCAGCACATTGCAGTTCCCCAGGCACAGCCCATCTGCCCACCAGCAGCACCTCCTCTGACTCACATTCCTCCAGGACGGTGTTGTGTGCTGCAGGTACTGGAGTGCCTAACGGAGCCTTTTCCTAATCCTCTCTGCTGACAATGATGTTTGACTTCTCCAGTTTAATCTCATGATAGGTTCCAAGGTGAAGCTGCTCCCTGTTTCACGTCTGACTCAGTATTTATCTGTCAACTTGGTGCCTGCTGAGATCACTGGTGATCAACTGCTCTGTGAGCCTTAAAACAAAGTTGTTGGCAGAAGGCCTTTTTAGACCACAGGGATTTTTTATTTGGATCTGGAAGGCACAAGGCAGTAGAAGCAGGACCCTTGTGGTCGTCACAGTCCCTGTAATGTGGGACATTATATCCCTTTTTTAGCCTTTCAGGGCAGCTCATCCAAGCCCTGGCTCCTGTCTGTTGCCTTTTCAGCTCCTTGCATCCTGCCTGAGAAGCGGAGACCCCACACAGGTGATATGTGCTGGATCTACCAGTGTTCACTGATGTCAATTTTCTGAACCTCAATTGCCTCCAGCTCTCACTTCATATTCCTTCTTTATGTTCCCCAGCCATGGGATACATTTTTGCTGGTTTCCAGGCCCGTTTGGCAAATATTGTCCTTCCAGTCATGGTTTTCTCAAGGACACCTCACTATTTTTGTTACTTGAATTATTATTTTCATGTGTTTTTTAGTGGTGTATCCAACCATTTCACCTGGAGAAAGCCCTTATGGCAAATCTGCAACATCTCTTCCTCTTTTTTTCTTCCTTTTGTGAGGAAATTTTGAAATGCCTAATACATGCTTCAACTTTTGTGAATCTTTTCTTGGTTTGGAATGGAACCAGCTACAGTTCACACAAATCCCACCCTTGGCTAAAATCCACCGGTTTACATACCTGGGAAAACCACAATAACCAGGTGGAGAAAGTATAGTCTCCACAATTAAAATGTATGCTGACTTAATGAAAGCAAATTTATTAGGGAGAATTTTATGACGGTATATTTTCACCTTGGGCAATAATCTAATAGGCAACATAACAGATAGCACAGAGCTGAACAACAGCCAGGGCACAGCCCAGACAGAGGGAGACTGCACTGGGGGATCTGAGGATCTGTGTCAGCATCTCCCTTCATGGCCCAGGAAGATGGGCAATGGTCCTGACCCACTCTGTTTCTTTCTGCTTTGTGCTTTCTCCTAGCAGCCCTTTTTTTTGCATTTCTACTTTTATACAGTTCCTGCCCTACTACCCAATATTTTTATTTTTGTTAATCCGTGCCTGTTTGGAGGTCCCTTAAAGTGTCCCTCATTTTCCAGTTTCCCACTTAATGCTCAGCTGCATCTTTGCATTCCCATTTTTCCGTCGGTGGAGGCTGGCAGTGCTCTGGGTGGTGCACCTTCCCAGGGGAAGAAGACTGGACATGGCAGAGGGAATGGCTGCAAAAGCTACACAGGAGCCTGATCTGAGGATGGCACCTTGGCAGAGGTCACCTACTCAAGCCATGTTCTCAGCCCTGAGCATGGAAAGTCAAAAAAATCTTGACTGGCATCTGATCCCCTGTCAGCCTAAGATAGTGACAGGCCAAGCAGATTTATCTCCTGCTGCTCAGACTTCCACATCTCCTCCCTCTGATGCCCACGATTTGGGCTGACAGTTATTTTAACAGTTTGCTCTGTCTTGAGCTTTTCTCCTTTTTGTGGGCATGGAGACCATCTTCACATACTTATCTACACTCTTGGGGTCACTGCTTATGAAATAGATTAAAAAAATATTTTCCAAGCTTTTACAAGGTTGTACAAAGTTCACCCTAGCTGAAAATATGAGCATCAAAAGAGTTTGATCCACAGCTTAGACGTTTTAAAAACTCTTCCCAAGTGTAAGTTAAGCAACTGAACAAGTTATTTAGAGCAGTTGCAGAGGTCTTTGAGTTCTTTTAGGAAAGGATTGATACACATCTCTTGGAGATGATGCAGATATAGTTACTACAAATCATAGATCCTTGATCCCTATAAACATGCAAATTAGAAACAATTAAAATATACATTGCTTAATGCTTAATATAAGCATACACCCAATGCTCATGCAGCCACAGATTAGTTTATCTAAAGAAACCAAGAGGAAGATTAAGAAAAAGGTGGGGTGTCACTTGATCACAGGAAGTAAAGTCTAGCTCTGAGAAGGTGGCTTCCAAAGGGATATTTTGGGAGCGTTTTAGGTCATTGCATAAAGAAAAAAAAAACCCAACAAACCAAAACCACAAAAATATGCAAACTCAAACTTACTGTAAACAACAAGAAAAATATTCAAGGAAGCAATCCAAGATAGAGTGGTGGTGGGCATTGTGGAAACATGGTAAAGCTACACAAACAATGCATAATACAATAATTTCTGGAAGGGCATGAGCAAGCCAGGGCTGCTGAGACATCACCATTGCACAAAGTAATGAAGAAATCCCATGAGCGGATACTCATAACTTTTAGAAAGGTGAAGTTGTGAAGGAAATAGGAAATAGGAAATAAAATCAAGAGACAGGGGTGTTGAAATAACCAGGGAAGGAGGAATCACTGTCAACACTGAGGCTGTGACGGATGAGGGAACAGAAGAAGGAAATAGGACATGGATGTGAAACTAGTGGGGAAAGGTCGCTGGAACATCAGAAAAAATCTGCAAAACGAGAGTGCAAATAGGTACCGACTGGCAGGTTTTACTGCTCTTTCCTGATTTTGTGGAAGGTCACCTCAATGCTTCCTTAGGGATAGGATGGGAGTATTGGAAGCAGCCTTGGTCAAAGTTGCCATCAGTGGATTCACATCAGTTTAAAGGCAGCAGTGAGCAAGGAGAAGCCAGTCAAGCTCAACAGCTGGGCAGGGAGCTGGGGATGCCATGGGCTGATCATGCTCATTCCTTGCAGGAGGCGTCTGCTTCAGGAGGCAGCATTTTACAGGGTAAACAATGTCATGCAGATACTCAACAATGTCATAAAACAAAATGAAGGTGTCAACGAGATTCCAGTTTTTCAAGAATTAGCAAACCTTCAAGGCCATTGTCAGAGATAAGTACTAATGGCAGCCAAGGAGTTGTGGAGCTCCTGTGCTCATTTCCATGAGCAGCAATTTGGCATTTAGGGGCTGGGACAGATATTTCCATGGAAGATCTGGATGCTGTTTCTTGGTCACTGCATGTATGACAGTATAAATAGCAGATATATTTCCATTAGTGACAAAACTCTTCATCATCCTGCAAACATCAGTTTTTCCACATTAGATTTACAGCCTCTCATCTCCAGTGTTTTCATCTAAGGCAAAGGACAAAATTTTGTCATGCAGGAATTAATAAATAACAGATAGATGCCATTGTTGCAGGAGATGGACTCTGCACCATGAACTCCTCCATGGATAATGACAAATGGAGATTTGCTCAGCCACCCGTGTTGGACAGACACTGGTACATGGAATCATTCTTTGAACCTCTCTTTGGGGTCCAAGTGCAAATGTGTCCAATCCTGCGTGTCATGGGTCCATGGGTTCATTCCATGGAGTGAGGATGGCTGTAGCAGGCAAAAAGCTGGGTAAATTAAAGATGTAAATATGAAGAAAATGGTCAGATTGAAAGGATTGGTTGTAAAACAACCGTGAGATAAAGGTACATAATGGGCTGCAGTTGAAAAGATTACAGTGGTGATCTATAAAGAATGTCCTGAATTAATCACTTTGTGTAAGTATTTATGTTTTGCAAATCATTATCACTTAGCAACCTACACTGTAATTTTTACTTTTTACAGACTTAAACTGTTTTCTGGGGATATTATCTCTGTCTGGCTCAGCAAAATTAAAACAGTATCTCACTTAACACTGTCTATAAGTAGATGGAATTAGTTGGCTCCAGATGTGTTATGAATTGTGCTTAGAGAATTAACATGGTTTAGATCATAGAAAGTGGGGCATATTTGCTGTTCAACACTTTCTTATAGAGCAGTAATCTGTGTTTAGCTTTATGGATCTTATCAAGTGCTTGTTCAAGCCAAGTCACAAGTCCTGCCAAGAATACTTAATGCCATGTTAGAGGCGATGAAATGTAAACCAGGAAGAGACCTAGCAGGATTGCTGGGTTCCCCCTCTGCACTGACATCCCCCTGCCAGGGAGCCCTGCCGGAGCCCCGCCACAGGCATTCAGTGCGGGGAAACATCACAGCGATTTTTGTCTAAGGACTCCTGAAAAATCTTTCTGGAAAGGGATTCTCCAGCCTCTCCCCACACTCCACGCCTTGTACATCTTGGAAATGTTCCCTAGTAGGTTGTCAAAGCACTCTTTGTTGCAGAAGGAAAACTGATTTCTTAATGTCTTTTTCTCCAGAGATAATATAAAACAAGCATCTCCTCAAAAAGACTTTATGTATTGGAGGATTGTTTCCATCTCTGTTCCTAATAGTCTTTCCTTGGACTAAATGAGCCATGTTTTTCCTTTTGAATCCCTTGGTGTATAATTCTCTTGATTCTTGTGCTCCTTGAATCATTCTCACTTTGTCCAGGTCTGCAAGTACCATGTCCAGACCAGGACCTCACACTTCACTTAATTCAAAGATCTTTAGCCTCTATTAAATCACACCATATCAATGCTTGCCTCTGTTTCAAGAGGAGTGAAGATAATGCCTGTCTTCTCCCAGCCCTCAGATGGATTTGCTGCCATGCCAGGGTGGCCCACACTGGGCTCAGTGGTGATCCCAGCCAAACTCCAGCATGCTCAGACCTCCCACCTGGGCTGCTGCACCTCTTGTCCTTCCTTCTGCATGCTGTTATTTTCAGCCCTGTCTAGATGAGCAAAGAGTGAATCAGTGGAGGCCACGGAGTGGATGATGAATGGCTTTGTCCTTCTCTTCCTCTCTGGAATCTGCTGCCCAGCACTTGTGGTTGGCAGGGGGCGAGGACTGGGCTGGGCTGTGAGTCATTCTCCACTCCCTGCTCCCTTCCAAAGCCAGGAGCTGTGTGTTCCCTGCCAGCTGCAAGCTATGGCCAAGGCTCTGGCCCCATGTTTGGAGGGAAAAAAAATCTTCCCTTGCTGTGCATATCCACTGCTGTGGCACAAACATGGCCCCATTTAGAGCAGCGCTCCCTTCCCATTGGTCTGGTGGATGAGCCCTGCATTCCTCTGTGTCACTGCTGGCAGCAGATGCCTGCTGCTGTCCTGCTGCATAGCCCAAGCAATAGCCTCACCATAAAGAATTTCAGCATTAAAAATGGGTCCAAAAGTCTGAAAAAACCCAGCAATTGTCCCATGACATCTTAAAACCTGATGGAGAGCAAGACATTATGGATCCACAATGTGGGTGTTTGCAGTTCCTGAGCTGATTGATAGCAAGGAAAGTTTAAACACCTGAACAATAGCTACATTAATGCCAGAAGTACAGACCCGAAGGGAGAGGTGAACCGAGGAGTTAAACATTAGATAGCTTTTGAGCATTAAAAATAACATGTCTATTGGCCATAGCTTTCCACTGGGAGTCCACTTTGACACCTGAGTCTCTCAAAGTCACAAGTTATCCATGTAGAGATGCTCTTCATCAGTGCCTGTCCACATTCCAGCTGTGGTGGGATAGGACAGACCCTGCCTGGGCTGCGCTGGAGGAGCTGTATGATGGGGAAGTGGATGCACACACCTGGCACTGCTCCAGTACTGCCAGCATCTGACAGTCAGAGGTCTGGGGTAAAAGTCATGGGGTAAAAGTCATTGTCAAGAACACTTTCTATATCATTAATAGTTTGGGGGCGGGGATGTTAATTAGTTCTTTATAATGGAGCATTTGGCTACTACTTTAAGATTACTTTTTCTTTCCACTATACACAATCTGCAGGCTTAAAAATGCACTGTGGGAGCTGGTTTTGATTTGACATCTTCTGCTTGCCTGTGCTGTTTGCAGAGATCTTCACACACCCCAGATAACCCAAGCAGCCCTGACTTTTCATCAGCCAACACCTGTGAAATCCTGCAAACCCATGACCACCATTGCAGTGCCTTCAGTTTTGTTTGGTACTTGTAAATGATTTTTAAGACCGTTCTGTATGAAGGTGCTGAGGAAGAAGAGCAAGAAGAACCAGACCACATGCTGCAGCAGTATTTTCTGATTATCTCTTTCCTGTGTGAAACCTAAGCCCTCTTCACGTGTGAATCGGCAAACCCTGCTCAGCATCTCTGAGTGAGGGGAGCCTTTTTCACCTGCCCTCCACTCCAGCAAGAAGTGCTCCTCTCCCCTCACTCACTGGCGCTGTGGGGACCCACCAATGCAGCAGGTAGGGAAGCTGCCCAGGCTCTAAGTAGGGCAGTGTGGGACCATTAGTCATCCACTCCCCACATGCCTCAGTGCCTGTGCCCGGAGCAGATGTGTTCCATCGCCTTTATGTAACCCCCCCTCCGGCTGGCTGCTGCTGCGGGGGCAGCCAGCACCTCCACTGCCCGCCACCACCCAGCACCCCAGGGCCTGGCAGGGACCTTGTGTCAAGGGTGACATTGAAGCCTGCCATGAAGAGGCACAGGTGCCCATGAGCCACATGCAGGAGGGCCTGCTGCAACAGTGCCAGCCCTGAGCTGAAAAGCCCACCTGGGGCAAAACCCCTGGTTCTGGCTGGTAAGGCTAACCCTCTCCTCCCACTCTCCCAGCTGGGAGCGCACCACTGGGATAAAGGGTTGCCATCAAATTTTGTGTCAAAAGACATGAGGCTCAGATCCCACAACCTGCAGGCCCAGACCCATCTCAAGCCAACAGTCCTGGTGGATTTTTAACAAGCATGAAGGATTGGATTGTCTAATTCTGTGTGTGCAACCATCAAGCAAGTTCTTATCTTGACTTAACCTACAGGTAGAACGACTCTGGTCATACTGCCAGCATATTTCAGGGGTTTATGTCCACACCCCTGTGGTGTGTGCACTCCAGTATCCCTCAGGTCGTCTTTCATCATTGGTTACGCTTCAAGTCTCTGCAATCAGATACGGTTATCTGAGCAACAGGGAGAAATATTTACCAAAATGAAATTTATATGGGAAAATGGGGAGGAAAAAATAAAGGGAGGAGAAAAGAGCTAAAGGTGAAAACTCAATGTTGTTTGAAATTTACACAGCTAGGAAATGAATTGGTTTCACTTTTGCACATTGGCAATTCTATACAGGGAGATTTATCTCATACAATATATTCTTTGCCTTCTAGTTTGTATGATAATTTGATTTTTGAGATATTTGGTTTTTTTCTTTCCCACATATCTAGCTCCTGCTAATGCTGAGAGAGATTGTTGGTGAGGACCTCAAGAGAACTCGGATTGTGATGTGCCAGGGTGTTGAAACTCCAGCTCTGGAGTTTCAACATTTTTGCATTTCTACATTTGTGCTGTTCTTCTTTACATCCATTAATTTTTTCCAAGTTTCCTCTTATGGTATGTTGTCTTGGGTATGATCCACAGGGGATGCTGAGGTCTGGGTACCGATTGCTGAGCAGACATGTTGCAGCACCTGTGTGCAGGTGACCAACCCAAGTACCTTTAGCCTGCCAAAGCAACCCATTGGGCTGAGGAACACCCCTTCCTCAGGACCCTTCAGTCCTTGTATGAGAAAACAAGACCTTGGCTACCTCTGTGGCCATGACTTTGGGCAGAGCAGCTCAGTGACCTTGTGTTCTTCTACCAAACTCTTTGGGGATAGCTGATAATGCCATTTGTCCCCCTGATGTCCTGGTGGGAGGCTATGGAGAAGATGCTAAAAACCACAGCTTAGCAGACTCTACCATCTATCTCCATCTCTGCAGCATTTTGGTACCTGGCAGGGAAATTGGGTGGGATAAACACTACTGTGGTCTCCAGCAGCACATAGCTCTGGGCAGGATGGACAGTGGCAGAACTTATAATCACATTTTGCCTGTAACTGTGAAACAAGAGGAATGATGATAAAACCTGAGCGGTCATGTGGCAAAGGTGCCCTTAAGCCTGTCTCCTTGACCTGCGCTGGCAGCTGCTTGATGTTAGGGCACTCAGGTTGCCTTCTCCATGCTCCAAAACCGAAATTTCTGCCTCCTGATGGCAGATTCAGCTGGTCAATCACCATCGGTTTCTTTAAGTTCCAGAAATGGAAAGCTAAATCAAAAGTCAGTGTTGCTACCACAGGTATTGTCCCGAGCCCTGTGGGATTCAAATTGGAGTTCTGCTCTTTGCAGTTGTTCATCTGGCTCTTCGGGACACACCCTGACTTGTGACTGCCATCTCAGCACCTAATTAAGGGGTTAATGGACATCTCCTCCTGCTTCTTGCTCAATGTAGTTGTCAAGGCAGCCTGGACCCCTCAGGGAGGGAGAGCAGGAATGGATCTCATCTGGGATCTCCTTTAAAACACTAAAATGTATTCCCATATCATGCTGTTGCCTCATGAATATCTGAGGTACTATGGGTTACAGAGATGTCTTTGTGGACATGAAAAGTGTTAAAATGTACCTACATGGAAAACTTAGAAAGTATCTTAGGCAGCATGAATTTTGCCCTTAAGCACTAAGTAAAGTGTGAATTACTACTTACAATTAGTATCCCATACTTGTTAGGGTTTGTTTTTTTCAGTAAGTTCCTCAGCATGTGTACATCTGATGTGTCCCATTATTCTTTCAATTAATGCAACCTTTCCACCAGGCCCACAGGGATCCCGGTGCTGTGTACCAGGGTTTTACCCTGAGAGATTGTGACCTGCAGGAGAAGAGCTGTGGATGAGACCCTGGAGTGCTCCAGAGCAGTCTGGAAGCCCAGCAGCACCACCAGCCCCCAGCCAGTCAATGCCAAGGTGAAAGAGTCACCCTGATTTTGCAGAGGGAAGAGAACAGGTCCAGATCACACAGAAGTAGCTCATGTAAAGTTTTCTTTCTTAAGACTCTTTCCTGCCTTATGCCACAGGGTCGCCCAAGGAAAAGTCCCAGGGAACACTTGTTCTTTGGGATTAGGCTGGGAAACTGAGCAGGGAAGCCAAGCAGATGTGTAATTTCCCAAAAGGGTTTGGAAGACCCTTGCATTCCCAGGGGGGTTCGATGCATGGCAGGTGATATGTGTCACAACAAAGCCACAGAGGTATGTGAAACAAAAGCTGGTCTGATTCCCTCTCTGCGCTCTACTACATGCTGTTGAGAGGGACTCAGAGGCCCAGTGCATAGCACAAGGAGGACCTGAGAGCCCTCACAGAGGGGGGAAATTCTGATGTTTCATGGATTGGGCTTTATTTGGATTGTATCCACTTCAATAAGGCTGTTTTCAGGACAATTTTTTTTTTTTTAAATAGAAGAAAAGGAGAATAGAATACACTTCTTGAAGGAATAGCAGAAGTGGAAGGGTAGGTCTTGGCACTGTTTGACAGAGGAAGATTCCAGGTAGCAAACCATCAAGATGAGAAAATATTTTCTACTCCTGCTTAGCTTGTGGCATGGTGTATGGCACAGGCTTTGGAAGCACAGATTTCAGTCCTTTTGCTGACCCAGCAACTGCCTGTGTAAGCCACGGCTCTGCATTCCAGAAGGCAGGGGCTCTCCTGGAGGTGAGACCCTCAAGTGGTTGCAGCACTGGGTCTTGGGCTGCTGGGTAAGGATGGTCCTGGCAGGGTATGGGCCATGCTGGGAAACATCACAGAAGCACCTGACAATCCAAAACCCTCTGGATATCTGTGCCTTGGGATGTGGATTTTATGTGCAAGACTCATCTCTCATAAAAACAGGAAAAGAGCAGCTATTTAGCTCTGCCTTGCACTCTGGTTTTGCTAATTTACTATTAATTTTGTTTTACAGGTAGGCAATGACTTTTATTTTCTCATTTGTGTGGTTATTTCATGGCTGAAGAAAGGGCAGAGTTGTAAAATGAAATACCAGATAAAGAAGGAGTCCCTCATGCTCAAGGCCCTGACGATATAAAATGTACTCAGAAAACTCCTCTGCTCACATAAAATACAGGAGGCTTCAACAAAGAAGTCTCAGGTTTCCCTTTTAAAAATTCAGAGTCTCTTAAACCAAAAAAAATGCATCCATGTGAAGGGAGTGCCAGGAATAACAGCCCTGCTCTCACATCCACTGGAAAAAGAGAAACAAGCAGCAGTTTCCCCTGAGGGAAGAGGGATTCTGGAAGTTAAACATATACATTTGTGGTTGTGAAGAGTTAAAAGGTTTCATAGGCACCCTGCTTCCCTCTCACATCCTGAGCACCCCAGGGCAATGCATCAGCCCTGCAGCACAGGGAAACAGCTCAGAAAAGAGCTTGCTTTCAGCAGCCCCATCTTGTGCAGGGAGACTGAGGAAACACCAGAACAGGGATGTGGCTAAGTGCCAATAGATCTTGCCCTCCAAAATTCCCAGTGGGGACTATTTACATATTCTTTCTGTGCAGGAGACCACTGGTTTCTCAATAGCTGAAGCCTTTGCCTGCCCTGGTTGAAAACTACTGTTACAGGATTTTCTTTGTTAATTTTAATGCCACTCAAATAAAAAAAGAAGCAGTCTGAGTTAGAAGTGAATCATCCTTTACACACTGATCAACCCTCCTCTTTTCATTTCTGCATTTGAATAATTTTGTTAAGCTTGCATTTAAAACCTTTCTATAATGTGGCTTTTGGTTTGGCACAAAACAGAAGTAATTATCCTCCTCTATTAACATCTATATTCTATGAGAACTCCTGCAAATGTGCCACGTAATCTACACAGGCATCAATCCTAAATTAAAAGACAGCATCAAAATTGGAGTCACTTCTTCACATTATCAAGTGCCCATTTTGGTTATGATGTTGATGGTTGCCAATCCTATTTCATACCTGCACGTCCCTTTTTTCTAGTCTTTCTATCCTCCTTGCAGGAGACCGCATAAATAGACAGAGCATAGTATAAGGTATCTTTGTGTCTGTCTTTCACTTGGCTTTTCTATGGATTTTGTCTTATGTTTTATGTCAGGGGCACTTTGTTGGTTCCATTCAATTGATGGTCTCTCCCCTCTCTCCTATCTCTCCAATCCCAGCCAAAATGAGTGCTGAAAATCTCTCTGTGCAGAGAAAATGAAATCCATAGTCCAAAAAAAATTTCCTGGCTGTTTTCACTAGGTGGAGCATAATCTACAATCAAAGAAAATCTGGTTTCATGGCTAAGAGGCAAATCTTTCCTCCCCTGCAGCCACAGGAGATCCGGAGGGTGGAAGGAAAACTATTTTGCTGCATGGGGTGAAGGAAGGAAGAGCACAAGGCAGTTTCCAAAGGGTGACCTCCCTTCTTTGCTCTACACAGTGAGTCAGGAAGACCGCACAGTGGGAGGACACTCCTGAGGCTGGAGGTTTGCAGCCATAGGAGATCATAGGCAGGCCATGTTATCTCATCCAAAAAACCATCCAAACCATCCAAACTGCTGAGTGTCAGAATTGCAGAGATGTTAGCCAGTGCACATGACAAAGGGGATTGACTGTCAGGACAAAGTAAGCAGGACTCCATTCATCACTTGGCAGAAGGTTGGGATAAATGGGAAGAGTCCTTCCTTAGGAAAAAGCTGGTTTGCCAGACGAAGAAAGAGGCTGTCCTGGTGTAACTTAAATGTGTCTAGCACAGACTCAGAGGGGACCTTTAAGTGTCATGAGACAAGGCTTCCCACGACCTGAGTCAGTGCAGTAATCCCCACACTGTAGATTACCACACAGACATGCAACCAAAACAGCAGAAAAAATTGGAGATTGCGTCCCTCATGAACCACAGGTGCTCCACAGAAAATAACGTCATCATGCCAAACCAGGCAAAGCAGAGGGTGTGACCATCCTGCATTGCCCAACCCCTGCCCGCTCAGATGACATCTGCTTGGCCACGCAGGTGAAGAGAGGAGAGGGCTGGATGGGCACCTGGACAGAGGGAGAAGGCTGGCATGTTAACCCATGGTAATCAAGGAGCATTTGTGGCCTGGGTTGCTTTTGATTGGATGGGCTGTCCCTAGGTGTAATCCTGACTGAAGAGTCTGATGGGAAACACTGGCTAAGCAGAAACCATCCCATTCTACTGAGCAGGAGTTGGATGAGAGGCACTCACTGGCCACTGAAAGCTAATAGGGTTGGCTGAATGAAAACTCATCAATAATACCAATGGGCTCAGCAGACAGGCCAGAAAGGTGATAAGAGTCACTGGCTGATCTCAGCACCCTGTCTCTGACAGTAGCCCACACACTTCAGGGGATGGAGGACATCCTGTGGGCCAAGGGATAAATTTCTCACTTCTTCAGGTAGGATCTCATACAGGCCATGAGGTATGAGTTGTACCTGACCAAATTAAAGAAAGGCTGTGATTTTAACTGGAACTATTCTGACAAAACTGGCTTGATTACCTTGACCAACCCATTTGGGGATCCTGGCACTAGAGGAGACATTATGTCAATGGCTTCAACTGATGGGAACTGAGGATCATCACAGGAGGGATGAAAGCTGGAAAGATCCCTTTCTCCTTTCTTTTTCTGCAGGGACCGGCAGTTTAACTTAGTTAAGGAGAAAGGAAGAGGAGGGGTTTGTCAAGACCTTCTTTAGTCACTCGATCTCTATAACTTAATTCTTTCAAAAGTTAGGCAAGTATTGGGGCTCGAGACAACAGTGCTTGAGCAGGAAAACACTGCTATCTTTCTGCTCATGTTGCAGACTCCAGTTTACTCAGCTTGCCTGAGGAGTGATTAAAGCATTTTGCTTTGAGATGCTTCTGTGGGCACATGCTGGGAATGACTCCTTTCTAATCCAGTAGCTGACACAGCAGAATCTCGCACTCCATTGTTGCAAATCACTAAATCAGAGTCACAATCCATTTGGAGTAACTCATGGAAAGTCATTATTATTTTGCCACTGCTTGCTGAACTGCTTAGATAATCAAAATCCCTGTGAGAACAGGGAAAAAAATCTTGCTCTTGGCCTAGAAGGTGCAAAGAGCAGTGACACACCCCAGGTAAGAAGCAGCAAAATGTGTGGAAGCAGAGAAAGACGACTTGGGAGGCTATGAGCCATGAGACCCCCTGGAGCCTCAGTCCCATGGACATCATCACAGGTAAACACAATGCTTTCAAGGCAGGCGCTTCCCTGCTCTCTCATTTCATTGGTAAGCTGCAAGGGAAGTAAAGGAGGAAGACAATGTGGAATAGTTCTTTTAAATAGCCAGTAAGGCAGAAGCCCTTGCCATGTTTTGGAAGCCCAGCATTCCTTAAGATAGAGACAACACAGGGTACCTGGACCAGTTATCTGGGGAGACATGGGAAGCTCTGGGAGAGCCTGCTCCTTTTTCAACTTGGAAGTCTGGGAATGGGCAGCAAATTAATGGGGAATGCTTCCTTCAAGTCATGAGGAAAAACATGAATTACTGCTGAGGTTTCCATTCTGTACCAGCAGGAAGCCATTTTTCTACTCTGGTCAAAGATGTTAAGGAATATTTGGCATACGAGGACAGCACTGACATGGTGCATTTCTATCACATAGGCTTGAGATTGATGCCATTTACTCATTCAGGCTTGATTCTGCAAATATGTAGGTAGGTTACCTCCTTATTCAATGGTCCCTGGAAATGATTTCATGGATTTACAGAAACATCCATGTCAGATCCTCATAGCTCCAGAAGCATCAAGAAAAATGTACACCTGGAGCTCTGAAGATTGACATTAGTTGCGACACTTCCAATAGGAAGGTAAATGACAACATTTCTTGGACATGAGCATTTACAAAGTGAAAATGTCAATGTAACTAGTAATACTTGAAGCTATTTTCTCATACCTCTGAAAGTGAATGTGCAGCTGCAGTTACCAAGTGATGGGGGAAATTCAAAAGCCCATAAATACACTTTAACCATAATCATCCTTTTTGCCAATGGCCTTTCACAGCTGAAATGTATAGAAAAGCATAAAGAGTATAATAAAGTAGTGACAGTATGGAATTATGCAGGTTCTAAACAATCATGGAAGAAGAGAGCAAAACATTTTAACGAGACAAGTCATTTGGGAGCTTGGCAGCTAATTAATTCTGACTCTTGCACTGCATTTCTTAAGTTCCCACACACATTGTGTTTCTAAGGCTAAATCCTGTAGGCCCTTATCACCTCACATTTAAGGGTTAATTTACAGTGCCTCTGTCCTGCACAACATGGTTCATTGTTCTTTGCACAGCTGCATAAAACATTGTAAATGCTTTTTAGCAAATAATATTGGAGTAGAAAATAAAAGACAAATCTTAGAGGAAGACCAGTTCTTTAGTGGTGAGTCTGGATCCTGTGAAGTAGTTGAACTAGAGGGTTAGATATATTTACTCTGCCTGACTGAGCCAGTAAGGCAAATGGACAACTTGTGTGTTTATACAGCTTTGGGTTTAAACATTCTTTCCCAAATTAATGTCTCTTACTGGCTGTGAAATAGAAGCAGATACAAATAGTTAAACTCCTTTGTCCAAATTCTGCTGTTATCCATATTCATTAATTTTATGTGACCTATGCAGAACCCCCTGACCTAGCCCCTGAAATGCTGTGTCTACAAGATGCCCCTAGAGAGGCCCCTCTTGCTTCCTGGAAGCTGACCTTCTTTCAGAAGAGTCTAACAAATACTTTCCAAATTAGGGCTATTCAACCACCCCTGCCCAGAGTCACAGAACATAATTACCAACATGATTTATCTGAAGAATTTTCAACTCTTTAACGTACTGTGGTGACATTTGCTGATGGTATTCTTAGCACGCATGGGAGGAACGGGGCTTGTTGTTAATATGTATTTGTAAGGTTATGTGTGTAGGATATCGCCTTTTCAGCTCCCTTTACTAATCTTAACTATGGGTTGGCATGCTAGAAGTTATCCCGTGTTTACAAAAATCATATGGCAAAGACATTATGAAGGAAAGCCAGAAGGATTCTGTATCAGAAAAGGAAGTTCTTGGGTAAAACTCTTGTTGCTGACACTGCTCAGCATGAGGGGAGCCCCCACAGCTCTGGAGACAGGGGGTGAAGCCACACGCTGACTCCCACCAGGACTAGCCAGACAAATATCTTGCCCTTCACCACAGCTCTGTAATTTGAAATGCAGAGGAAGGAAAACTACAGGATTAAGACAGAAGAAGACAGAAAATTCTTCAGATTTCCAAATGTGGAGAAAAGAGACCTCAGCTACCTCCCAGTACTGCCTTCCATGACTGCGTCATGATGAGCATCTCACAATGCACTGCAATTCTTCCCTGCATGCAAGTGCATCAAAATGGCTACATATCTGATTTTGTGTTTGTTTCTCAGTTTGAGATAAAAACACTTGCATAAATATTGTAAAACTTTTGGGGTTTTTATCTCTTGTATTTATTAGGGCATTCTGACACCATGATAATTATATCAATGCAATGATACCAGTTGAAGGTTCTGATGAAACAACTTGCACAGAGCCAACTTCATTTGCAATTTCTGAAGGAAGTGCAGAGAGCTTGATATCAATGTTTGCCCAAAGGGCAGAATTATCTGAAGTGCAGGGTGGGACTGAAAATGGGAACAACTTCAGACAGTCATTAACATTTTATAAAAGGACAAAACGCTTCATACCAAGTAAAGGTAAAAGGCCACAAATACTGTTTAACTATCTATGCAAGTATTGTCTTTGCCATGGGAGTGCTTTGCAATTGCAAATGGAAAGGCAGATCGTACACTGAAGGGAGGTCCTCAGTTTTCTTTCTTAACACGGACTCCACAGTATGGAAAGCCTGGAGCATCCATATTTTGTATATATCAGCTCAGTGAATGGAATCACTATCAGAAAGTTGCCTTACCAAATGCAGAAGATGGAAGATAACAAGAAGAGTCTGGCACCTGCTAATTCTGTTTCTAATTTTAATGTAATTTTAATTGCCATCACGGAAAATGGAATGAAGAGTCTGAGGCCCAGTCCTGTTCTCATAACATTTTATGAGAGGTTTGGCACCAGCTTTCATGAGAACAGGACTGGGCGTCATACCTTCATATCATAGTAATGTTAGAGGGACTGCCAGTATCTCTATCATCTGAAAAGTCAGATGGTCTCTGTAAATTAAGCAAATGTACAGAAGCCAGGAACAGGAGAGGAATTGCAAAGATTAATTCAAAGGGAATTGCCTATGTACGGAAGAGAATGGATGTTAGAGCAGCAGAAATATGGCCGAGTTGAATTAACTAGAGTATAAAAAAGCTGAGTATTCTGCCTACTGCACTGGGAGACACTTAAGAGAACTGCACTCAGATTTCAAAGACTGTAAGAAAAAAAAATAAACTGAATGTGACTGATTAAAAAAAAAATCTCGCCAAAGAACCCATAACACACCAACAGAAAAACTCCCAAACCCACAGACTGAGCTCTCCTAAAGCATCTTCCAAAGTTCTTAGGTATTTTAAATCAATGGATTCTGCCATATGAAAACCAGAAGTGTCTCAGCAAAAATGCCCTAGGAATACAATGGCTTTTACATGAATGAAAAACAAGACAGAGACAGATTAACTCACTGCAGGTGAAATTGAAGACCCTCTGCCATGCAGTGTAGGTTTCTTCACAGAAAGGGTGGTCAGGCACTGGAACAGGCTGCCCAGGGAAGTGGTGGAGTCACTATCCCTGCAAGTGTTAAAGAAACAAGAGGACATGGCACATATCGTTCAGTTGGCAAGGTGGTGGTCAGTCACAGGTTGGACTTGGTGATCTTGGAAGTCTTTTCCAACCGAAATGGTTCTGTGATTCTGTGAGTGAAAGTTCCTTAAAGACTGCAGGGGGAAGAGAGGTGTCTTTGTAGACAATGAGATTCTCTCTTCAAGAAAACATTGACACACTAGTGAAAAACAGAGAGCCAGAGGAAAGAGGGGCAACACACCCTGAATCTGCTCCCAGGAATACAGAGGCCAGATGTCAGCTGGCAACTGAATGATGGTGCTTACACTGGAGAGACAAGCACTCATCCCTGGACTTTCTTCCAATACATGAAAAAATTGATAAATAAAGTGAAGATAAACAGAAAGTACAACACAGTGAACAAGGCCTGGACAATGCAAAGCCAGGAGGGATATCTGCTCATAGAAGATGTTGTGCATACTTGACTGACAGCACGGGTAAAGCTGACCTCACCTGTATGCATCAAACTGAAGTAGCCATGGGGAAGCCTGGGCTCATGCTGATCATTAATATAAATTCAGACTTAAAACTTGACACAGTTACTTTGAAGAACAGTAATACACTGCTTGAAGAAGTGTGTGCCTACTCCCAGACTGACATCAGATGGAGTGTGGAGCAGAACAGCCGAGAAAAGAGGACAAGATCTACCTATATCTCATGTTTCTGCTGAATCAAGACAGGAAAACACAGAAAGATAAATGAAAGAGATCTGGGGAGATTGAGGAATGAAGTAAGCACCAGAAAGTAGAGGGTCAGCCAGAAACCTGAACCACCATCAGAACATCTTGGGTAAAAACAACAGGCTAAAGAGAAGGAGCAGAGAAGATACTCTTACAGTGGACACAGATATCTCAAAGCAAGTGAATGGATCTGGGGCAGGGAAGGGATTAAAAAGAGCCAAGAGCCTAGAGGATGCTAGATAACATGCAACAAGAGGAGGGAAAGGCTTCTGGATGATACCTTAAAGGAAGAAAAAAATGGGTACAGGCAAGCAGTGAAAATGAAAGAAAAGAAGACAGCACTGGACAAGTGCTGATGCCTGTGCAGGATTCCTAGGCAGAATAGGATACAAAAAAAATGCCACTATAGGAAGGGGAATCTGTCATGCACGAAACAAGTGAAATGCAAAGCCTTTAGTGGAAGTCGGGAGCAGCTTCAGAGGCATCAAAGCAGGGAGGGTTACTGTGAGACACAGTGGTGAAGACTCCAGGAGGAAAACTGGAGGTAGTCCCAGAGCTAAAGACAGGAAAAAGCAGAGGAGAATGGAAAGGAGAATTAGAGGATGAGTGAGAGGAGCTCTTTGGGTAGGGGACGAGCTACAGGAATAGAATAGTGAAGCAGGAAGGTAACACAGGATGTGGCTAGAGAAGAACAGAGAGCAGGTCCCAGGAGAAGAGCAGGGTGGTAAAGGACAAGGGGCTGAGGTAGAGAGCACAGATTAGGAGCCATGAGCCACACTGGCAGCTGGCAGCAGGAGCTTGCTTATTCAGCAAGTCAGGCGGTAATTAATTAAATCAAGTCAGGCAGCAATCAGTCAGTTAAATCGGGTAACAATGACTCAATTAAGTTGAACTGGGGAACAATGAATTTATTACATCAAACCAGGGAACAATGAACCAATTAAATCAGCTGGAAGCCTCTATGGGTCCATCCAGAGCCTGGGCTAGGTGCCACCGGGGTGGGGACTCACTGCAGACGCCTGCTCCAGGAGAAACATCATCACAGCAACTGAGCATCGCTGCTGACAGCCTTGCTTGTCCCCTCTGCCCAGAGCAAAGAAGGACATGGCAGTCTACAGCCAGTCTGATTAAATATTTGTAATAAACCAAAGGGGTGGGGAGATGGAAACTGTCAGCTTCCAAATTAGCAAGAGTGTTGCAGAAATTACTGGGCTGCCTAAGGATGAAGAAAGCACAGCCTTTCAAATCAGGCTGATGCTGGATATCTGGAGCTGTCAGCTTAAGAAATTGGGAGGCTTTGATGGGTGCCTGACAATGATTTAGTCTATCCTAACAAGCATGCAGGAGAGACACACTTTGCAAGGGCGTCCTGGAAGAGTATGGCTATGTACTAAAACAGCTGCCCATGCCCATTTTGACATAAAAAGTGTAAATTATATAGATTGGTATGAGTCAGGCTGATCTTGTACTGGCAGTACTAAGAACAATTTTCATCCTCTTTTGTTGGTTCCCCGTATCATTGGGGATTGAGGTGGCTTGTTTTGGGTTTGGGGTTTTTTTTGGTTTTTTCCCTCTCCTATTCCTTCTTCTATCTCCACAAGGAGGGAACATCACTAAGATCACCAAGTTACCTTAGCAGGAAAGCACCCAGTATGTTTCTCTTGGGATATTTCATGCGTATCAGTTAACTGAAAACAAAAAAGGGAAGGTCTCATTGATGAGGACAACCTGAGGTTAAAAAGGTGAAAGAGACAGCCATCTACCCATTATTCAAAGGAAGTGCAATCCTCATGGTTCTCTAAGGGCAGCTGTAAGACCCTTGCAGGTGAAAAAATGTACTGCTCTTCAAGGCAGTACAAACACTTGTGGCGCTGCAATGGTTAATAAACAGGGATATTACATGGGCAACCTTTATCGTACTACACATTGTCATTAAAGTAATTATATTGAAAAGGAAATGACTCTTTGGGTGATATTTCTGGCTAGATGAGGTCCTGGGATTTGCCCAGAGTGTGTAAATCAGGGCCAAGACAATCCCTGTAGGAATGCTGACCAGTAAATTAAACTGAAAATAAAAGCTGGAGAAGAACAGCTTCTTGAGCAGTATACAAGGATGGGGCTTGGTCTGAGACTTGGTATACATTACCAGTACCATGTGTACCTGTGCTGTCCCCTCATAAACGCGCTACAGGACAGCGTGAGCTTTGAGACACACTTGCACAATAGTATCATGCTGAAGGACTGGACTTAATTTTCTTTTCCCTGCTCTGAACTGCTAAATAGTCAGAAGGCAAAAAGAGTCTAATTAGAGATGTGAAGGTTTGGAATGGAACCAGAAATTTTCAAGAAGAAAAACCTCCTGCTTCCAGTCTGCACCACAGTGTTTGAGCAGCCGTCTGCCATGGAAAAATGGAAAAGAAACTTCCTGGGGTTTGTTTTTTCTCTTCCTCTTTTATCCCTTCTGAATAATATTAAGACTGAGCAGTTGGACTTGGTCTTGTACAAATCTTCAGTCTAATGAAGTACATAAAAATTAGGTTACAATTTCAGTCAACAGTTCTAGTCATTTCAGACTCTGGTTTATTAGTGCTCAGAAGAAAAATTTGGCCTCTGCCAATATTTCAAAAAGTGTAATTTAAATGCTCTACAGGACAGTCAGTGATTGTGATTATGACCTTGACTGTGATTATGACCTTCTAGATGATGACATGCACTATAAAAGAGACTGATCTTATCCTAAATTTGGGCTTTATATCTAAAGCTACTCTCAGTCAATAGGATGCTGTGACAACTATCTCTATTTAAAAATATATTTATATTTTCAAACTGTACTATGTTGTGAGGCATCTAGTGACACAAAATTTCTGAACCCTGTAATTAATTTTCCTTGTTTATTTGTCAGTAATGGATCGGATTTATGTTTATCCATCCCTCTCTTCCAACTTTTTACCTTAAAATTTTGTCAACAAACAAAACATAGTTATATGGGTTTTAGTGCATGGCTGCAGCTATTGCTGGAGAAGGGGCTGTCACAATTCAAAAGTTATCAATCCACATGTATTTATTCCACAGTTTTATCAAAGAGCAATTTTTATATGCTAGCTAAATAAGACACTATTTTTATATGCTAGCTAAATAAAACATTCCTCATCTGTAAAGGAATAAGTACAATTTAACTGTTTGCTAAGTGGTCAATTACTAAATATATTTCATTTTACCCTCATAAATAAAGATAAAACACTGTGATTAAGACTAGGACTTTCAGTCCTTAAATTTCCAGCACTGACACATTTCATTCTTTCTATCTATTGTCCCTTGTGTCATCATTTACAATCAAAGAGGGTGCTGATGCTACTGGGTCAGAGAAATGGCATTCAACAGATGAGAAATTAAATAATTACTCCGTAGAGGAGAACCTGGTCTGTTTCTCCCTGCTACTCATTCAGCCGGTGCTCTCCACTGTGGTCACATCCAGGGAATGGATAGTTTGATAGTATCTAATTTTTGAAACACAGAATATTACTCACAACTTTTTTTTTTGCTGCCAGAACTGGATGCTTCTGCCTTGGGAGAAACACCAGGTGTTGGCCTCCAGCCATAACACCCTGCCAAAATCAGTGCAGTGAAGACCAGACAAGTCAGCTCAGAGAGCTCCAAACCACTGCCCATGGCTTACCTCCTTTAGGCAATTTCACACAGGGTCTTGTTTCCACTAGCTTTTCATGGAAAAGACCTCCAAAATCAAGTCCAACCATGTCAGCTAAATTATAGGACTAAGTGTCGTGTCCAGTTGTTTCTTGAACACTTTCAGGGTGACCCCAACAACTCCCTGGGCAACACATTCCAATGCCTGGCCACCCTTTCAGTGAAGAAATTCTTCCTGATGCCCAACCTGAACCTCCCCTGGTCCATCTTGAGGCCTTTTCCTCTCCTCCTGTCATTAGCTGGCCGGGTTAAGAGGCCCACCCCACCTCACTACACCCTCCTTTCAGGCAGTTGTACAGACCAAGAAGGTCTCCCCTGAGCCTCCTTTTCTCCAGGCTAAACACACTCAGGTCCCGCAAGCTGCTCCTCATAGAACTTACAATTTTGATTTATATTTTCATAATATTTCTCTCACTGCAAAAAAAAACCCAAAAAAACAAAAACAACTCAAAACCTCTTTTTGGTGGCAAACACAGCCTTGAAAAACAGAACAAAACTTAAAATGCTCTGCTGCAGCTAAATATACCCAATGTTTAAAGTATTTTGACCTTTTTCAAGGTCACTGAATCAAGTTGGAAGGTGCCTGGAGAGCAAACAACACATGATTTCCTGATGTCTCTTCTAAAGCTTTTCTTCCTTTAGGAGATGGGCTTTCCCTTTTGCAAAGTGCAGATGCACGGCCAGGGCCAGAGCCACCTCCCTTCCTCACATACGCCATACATGTGGACCTTGAACATCCTCTGAACACACAACTCCCACAGATGTCAGTGCACACAGGTAAACTCAGGCCTCAGGTATTTATTGCATGTCTAGTTCAGCATCACATCATATACCCTGGGCCTGGTCCTACAACTGCTGCAGTGAACCAATTTCCCTGGGTTCCCCTGGATGGGGTATAATTAATGAATGGTCCCAGAGCTGATCCAGCTTTGACCAACAGGTTGGATTAAATGCCTCCAGATTTCTTCCAACATGAATTTTCCACTGGTCCTAATGTACAGATTCCACGGATCTAACTGCATGGGTAAGAAAGGGCTGTTTGTGCTAGAAATTTCTACCTCTTCTTCCTGAACATGAAATCAAAATTACGTAACTGATTTTTGCTAAAGATTTCCACAGAAATTATTTATATTCTAGGAAGTGGAAAGACAAGGCAGTAGAACTCCGTTGAACTCATTTCTCATTCAAGTCCTTATACTTTAAACAAGCACAAACACATGCGTTTTTCACTCGAAGTCTGAGCAAATGTCCTGTTTGTTCAGTTGTGGTGTACGTTTTCTTTGGAAATTTAGTTAAGAGGTTTACAAACCACTTATTTAGTTTTATGTGCCTGTGTGCAAGACAGAGTTTTGGGCAGAGATTTTTGAACCTAAAGTAAATTGTCTCCTCAGCAACTGTATTCCTTGGAAACAGAAAACTTTCCAAAACAGGTCTTTGCACTGGCAAATATCCGCAGCTCCGTGAAAGCCCGCGAGTCTGCAGGGCACTGCTGTAGCATTTCAATCACACTTGGAAAACAAACCTCAAAAAGCCAGAAACTACTGGCTCTTCCCTCTGTGTTTGGCCAGGAATTCTTTTAATGATTTCCAGGAGAAAAGACGTAGCTTTTTTTTTTCTCCCAAGGCGCTTCTGAATACCTGGATTCCTCAAGATGGAAACACGACCCTGTTATCTCACACAGATACGCGTTTCCCCTGAAACCCCCTAGCCACGGATGTGCTGTTACCTTGATCTCGCTTCCCCTCACGCTCTGCCCCCCAAACCAGCCCCTGTGCGGCGAGAAGCGGCCAGGTGTCGGACGGGGGCGTTCGCCCCGGGGCGGACACAAGCCCTCCCAACCCCTTATTTTGGCTGTTTCCCCCTCACGTTGGAAGCCCCGCTGACCACAGAGCCCCCTCCGCGGGGCACAGCGGCGGCGATGGGCGCTGAGCTCCGCCCCGGGCTCCCCA
>VZTX01005147.1:588592-764564 GCA_013400915.1 Pardalotus punctatus | reverse complement strand
GAGGGAGGGAAGGAAGGAAGGAAGGAAGGAAGGAAGGAAGGAAGGAAGGAAGGAAGGAAGGAAGGGAGGGGCGCGGCAGGGCAGGTGGCCCCGGGCAGGTCCCGCCGGGCGGCCGAGGCCGCACTTGTTGCGCTCCATCGCGGCCCCGGGAGCTCTGGTGGCGCTGCCCGCCGGGGAGGGAGCGGGGCCGGGCGCGGAGGCGCCGTGTGCGCTGCCCACCCTGCCCCGGCAGGGTTTACCCTGCTCGGCATGGGCGCTCTCCGCTTCCCGTCCCCAGCCTGAGTGTCACGGGGAGTGCTCCAACCCCGCGAGCAGTTTGGATTGGGAATGCTCATGTCTCTGTTGGCTACGCGTTTAACTTAAAACGATGTCTTTGTTCACGTCCCAGCAGCTCTCTCTAAGCGCGTTATGTGAAGTACGTACGACCAGCTACAACACCAAGCAAAATCAAGGCTCCTGCAATTACAGGTAATTTGCGACACGCCTACAGATGTTAAGAGAGCTGCGGGAAGGTAAACAGCTTGCATCAGTAAAACTGACAGGTCCTGTGTGTGTCTGATCGCGCACTGGAAACATTCCTTAGAATTACAGGGGGAATAGGAAATGAGGTGTGAGTCAGAAGTAAATGTATTTCTGAGTATCGGGGCTGGATAAGATCGCACAAAGAATTTGTACTTAAGGCCTTAAATAAAACGCGAAGGACATGCTGGAGTAAGGGCAGGAGTGCTTGCCTGGCTCCTGGCACTAGCTGGTAGCTGGGCACGTTCTGGGCATGACTGTTTTCCCCATCATTGGGCTTTCCTGCATTGGATGTTACTTTCACAGTCTCTCTTGTTGAAGAATCTCTCCCCCACCCCCAACAGAGGAAGTGATTTCCCTGTCTTGTACTCCAATACTTTTCATCATGTAGCTTGGAAATACTCTTGAGAGAACAGCAGAGGGTTGAAAAGGAAGTGGCCATTTGCCTTTAAGAATGCTCTTTTAAACCCAGTTTTTAAAACTTTGATCCTTAATGAGATTAATGGCTGTGACTTGTATTAAATACTATGAGGGTTTGGGTCCAGATTCTCTTTGGGATTGCCATAGTGTATGTGTGTACATGGAGTCAAGAGCAGAATAAAATATATTTTCATCCTTGATTTTGTTAAAGGAGTTACGTAATTTCTAACATCTCTTGGCCTCCATTGCTCAGCATGGAAACCGTACTTGCCGGATACATCCTTTGAAGAGCCCCAGAAAAAAGACAGTAGGCAAAAGGATGTTCATGTGTTAGATTTGTCTTCGAGAATAAGGCAATGGCCAGACAAGCCTCAGCCTGGAAGAAGGAGGTACATCCAGCTAGGCATTGCAATGTAAATTTCCAGGTGGGCTTTCCAGAGCTATGAGATTACATCTCTACTGCATGTGTCAGTGTTCCTAGGAGACTTCAGACAGTCTCCAGAACTCTCAGTCTTATAATTCGTAGAACTATATATCGCAGAGCTTTAAAGTGGAATAGTAAAACCTCATGAATTAAAATACTTCTCTGGAGCAATTGATTCTGTCCTGACAGGGCCAGTTCTCTCAGTTTGCTGAAGGTGGGCCTCTGAGGCTTCTGACAGTGTTGCTGATTTGCATCCCTTGATGCACAATCCAGGTAGATTATTTGGGCAACCTCATTTATTTTGTGCAAAAAAAGTAATTGTACAGTGGAAAAGGTATAGCGGATGATCTCAGTTCCTGGGAAAATAACAGCACTTTGAGTTATACTTACAAGTTCTTCATAGCAGTCATTGCATAACTCAGATGGTACTTGTGAGTAAAGAAGATGCTTTTGCAAGATGATTCTTGTGAACAGTTTCAATTAAATCAGTGGTCCCAGACGCTGCATGAAATAGGAGCATGGGTTGAAGCTGGTTTGTTTCTTTTTTGAAGTTTTCCCTTCTTCTGTTCCTTGCTGATTTTGTTACTTAATGATGACTGATGAGATATCAGAAAGGAGAACTGTGAGTCTTGCCTGGCTAAACACCAGTTTGTGTAAGGAAAAGCTTGAAGTCATGATATACGAGGCAAGAGAACTGCTGTCAAAACAGCAGGAATGTGGAAAAAGAGAAACACATCTCCTATTAGTTGATAAAAGAATATTGAAACGAATTCTATTCCTTATCTCATACCTGCATTTCTTCCTGTAATAGTTTTAAAAAGGAAAAAGTTGCTTTTGACTTTACTCTTGATGAATGAAATAACAAAATACATGCTCAAGGAAAAGCTGCAGTGCAGTATGAAATCTTGGGTGTTCATAAGTTTAGTTAGTGCTTCCAAAAGGATCCAAGTTCTGTGTGTGAAAGAGATCAGTGGCTTGCTGATTTTTTAGGAAATGTTATATTGAAGCAGGAGTAAGCAGATTTGTAGAGAGGGTGTAGACATTTGCCTAGGTGTAGGGGATGGAAATAGGAATTGGGTAACAGGTTTTAAAACAAAAAGAAAAAGCAACATAAAAATATTATAACAAAAAAGTTATTTTGATGACTGGGAGCAGGGTACAGTATCTCTAAAACTTTCTTTAAAATACAGGAAATAGGACACTTGTATCAGCGAAGACATAGTCCTCGGGAGTTTGGCTTTCTTCCAAAGCAAGAAGTTTTAAGCGCTCTTTGAAGGACAGATTTACAAGGGAAAATGGCTGAGACAGGCTCAGTTCTAATAGGACTTGTGCTGTCTTGTTATGCCTTCAAGTGTGACCTCCAATTTCCTGATTTGTATGAGTGGAATGAAATTTGTGCAGAGATGTTCTGGAGGATAGTAATCCTCCACTTTCACTTGCAGGCTGGTGAAATAGGTATGGATATTTCCAAGTATCCTTGGAAAATGACTTAAAACTTATGTGAGGGCATAAATAATGGGACAGTCGTAAGGGTGTCATTGTGGGTAGAAACTGAACCCTTACATGCTGTTGATACTGAAGTAGCGTAATTTTTTAGGAACATTTAACTACATACAAATTGGGTCCTAATCTGTTTGGTTTCTCTGGGTTTCATGCTGGGTTTAATTAGAGCAAAGAATGCCTCCTGTTTTCCTAAACTTGAGTAGAAGGAAAGAACAATGCTTGCAGTGTTCAGACCTGTAACTGTCGGAGGTTTCCTGTTCCTGATTAGTCTTTGCCTGTTCTTGTGTCAAATCAGATATACTGTAATCCCCCTGTCATGGCTCCTCTCCTCTCCAGTTTCCACTCTGATCTGGAGATAGGTGCTCAGAACAAAGTTAAAGAGCTACTAGAGAGAGTTGCACAGACTTTTGTGATTGTTACAATGCTCTTTTGATCTTTTTCAGCTTTTTTGGAAAGAAGTAGGGTTGTTGATATTCCAGAGTCTTCCAGCTGCATACTCCTTGAAGTTTTTAATATACTACTGTAAAATTAAAATAGCTGGAAGCTACCTATTAAAGGATTTTAGTTGCCAAGGTCTAAATTCAAAGGTTTGTCTTGCATTTTGATCTCTGCATTAAAGCTATAGCAGTGTAGGGAGCTGCATTCTCTTTTAGGTGTCAGAAATATCCTGGATGATTGAATTCAAGCTCTGTGCTTCCAGCTTTGAACTGGTACTTACCTGTCTTGGTCCTCTGAGCCTGTGAAGCTTGTAATTGCAGTGGAGCATTTCAGGAGAACAGCCCTGTGAGATGGTGAGATTTTTGTTATCTCTGTTTAATGTCTGGGAAACTGAGGCATGAGGCAGACTGACAAATGAGGTAGGAAGTCTGAGCAAGTTAGCAAGTGATTGCTGTAGCCTGTGCACCAGCCTTTCTTGGTGAAATAAAAGAATGCTATCTTTTGGAAGATGTTAATCTGTATTTATTAGAAGCTTCTTAGCTTCAGCCTTGGCAATGCTGCCGTTCTTGTGGTACAGCACCAAAACTAACTCAGCAAGAGGAATAACAAAATCTACACGCTAGCAATTAAGTGCTTGCTGTAAACTAGACGCCAGGTTGGCAGGGTGGAGGCATGGTGATGCAAAACTGCTGAAACCCAGATTAGTGTGTTCTTCAAATCTGGGTAATGACACAGCATAATACAGCTCTAGGACACCTCAGTGCTGGTTATCAGCCCCTCTATGAGCTGCTGCTCCCAGTGCAACTGTTGAGATCAACACCTGAAGGGAAAGTTGTCTCAGCAGTGCCTTTGAATGCATGTTGGACCTCAACATGCAGCACTACTTGTGCTAAATTGGGTCATAAAATAATTTTGGTAATGATTTTGCATCTGATAGTTGAGATGTTCTAAAGCTTTTCTATGGCAAACATTCATTAGAACTGCCACTCTCAGGTATGAGTTACCTTTGTCCCCATCTTGGGAGATAGGCAGAGACACTTGAGCCCCGTGCATTTTTGCTTAATCTTGGTCAACACATTCCCACATGGGATAAAGTGACTTTTGTCTTGGCAGACTGCTGATATTTTATCAGTATCTGAAGGCACTGCTGAAAGTGGTGGAATATCACACCAAACTGGTAACTCCTGGTCCATTGTGCACTAAAATTCTGATAGAAGTGGAGTCACTGTGAACACCCTCTAAATTTCTGTGTAAATCCAGTACAGTAAATAAATTGGTATCCAAATTGAAGGTGAGAAGGGTATATTTCTCTGAATTTATGCATAAATTAGGAGTCTGTGGACCTCTTCTTAAATGGGACTCCTATATGTTCCTATAGCTTAAGCAAATACTGTAATACTTATTAGTGACTACTTTTTTTTGCTTGATAATATCCTTTAGCAGAAGCACCATATTAAGTATATGATAGAGATGTATCTTCTGGTTTTTTACTTTCACTGTATTCTAGTTGTGGATTTAGCCACTAACTAATGATTTTCCAGTATAACAGTCTTTAACAGAGGAAAATGGTGTCTGTTAACAAGCTAGCTGCACTCATAAACAGGGGAGCTTAGTGATAATTGTCCTTGGTGTTATGAATTGCAGGGATTTTCACTGGGTGTATGCACTGTGCTGTGATTGCGGTTTAACGCAGGCTTACAGGAGCTAGCTTTAAAGTAGAAGGCAGTCTAGCCATGGCAGCACAGAGCTCAAAATACTGTCCATAAGCTACAGAAATAGTTAAGCTGTATTTCTTCTCTTGCTGCCATCTAACTTACTAGTGGGGAAAAAAACCACCCCAAATGAACAACAAAAAAACCAAATCCCAAATGAAACACCTGCTTGTGTGGCTATGTTGTGTGATCATGTAGAGCTATTTCCCTTGTAACTTAACTTTTCAGTTGAGCATGGTGGTCTTTTATGATTGTTTTAGCTGTTACTGTAACAACCATATACTATTGTGGTTCTCTAATTGTTGAAATAAAACAGAAGGTGCTGCTTGTAGTAGAACAGAGATCTATGCAGAGGCTTGGACAACCTTATTTTTATGCTCAGTTGCAATTGTTGTGAAGGAGAATTTAACACTTAATGCACTCCCACATTAGAAATTATTCTAAATGCTTGGTTACTCAGTCTCACTAACTTCAGCTGTCTTCTGTTCTTCTCAGTTTCTCTCTTTATAACCAATCCCTATCCTCACTGGTACTTTATATTTTTTCCCCAAAATTCACCTAAGCTTTCTCATCTTCAATGTATTGTTGTAGCATGCTGTTCTTCTAAGACCAGCAAACTAGGTAAGTTTTTGGCAGTCTACATTCTGTTACTTCTATAAGAATTTGGCAGGATTTGCTCACCTAGAAATAGTATCTGGATTGGCTCTATAAAAACAGGACTTACCAACCCATTAAAGGGACGTAATTTTTCTGCTTTGATCTCCTTTGGTCAGCACAACAGTTAATATTTTACTTGCTAATAAAAAGGAGAACTAGTATTTGAAAGAAAGATAACCTGTGATCAAGGTTGTAGCTTTTGAGTGTGTTAAGAGTAAATGAGTCATAACATCAGTACAGGTAACCCTGCTGGGGTGTTGAGTTGGAGTGATCTGCACTGGTGGCTTTAATAGTGCAAAGGGCCGTACTTGGTTAACTTAAATTCTGCTTGGATCACTGTCTGTTTATTGGAAAGGGGTGGACGCTTTGGCAGTGTCTGAATTGCCTTCATTGGATTCTCTAAGTTGTATTGAGGAGAGCTGTTTAAAGCCAGCTAGTAGGGGAAACACTGTGGCCAAAGGATTTGGATGGAATTCAGGCCACCTGGATATGGCACTACAATCTTAGATGTGCCACCTTTCAGGGAGAAGGTAGCAAGACTTCACTGGTGTCTGGTCAGTGCCTGTAGCACTCTGGAGTGATCCAGAGGTAATATGACTTTCCACCGGTGCCAAAACAAGCTTGAGGGGCCATGAGCAAGAAGGGGCCAAGGTTGGTGACTTGCTCAGCAAGCAGCAGGAAGAATAGTGAATGGTGGCAGGAGGAGCAGAAGAGATAGCTGGAAGATTTGGAAAGGTATGTGGGAAGGGTGAAGGGAGGAGTGTTTGGGCAGGTATGAACATCACAAAGGCTTTTCTGCAAAGGAGGGGAGTTGTCATTAGGAGACTTGGGCAAAAGGCTGCCTCTTCAAAGTGGGGTGGCTTTTTCTTCTTTCTTGATCCAAATACTGACATGCCTTTGCAAGAATTGAAGCACAGTTTTCTGTCTGAGCAAGCACAATATACTCTCAGAGAAGACGGAGCAAGTCAGATGAAGAGGAGTGTGTGTTATCCTCAGCAGTAAAGCTTTGCCAACCCCTCTTCTCCACTGACTGTTCATTCTTATCCGTGCTGTCCTTTTCAGATAATATGTGGGCCTGTGCTGTAAAGTGGATTGGTGAAATGGATCAGGTTTAAAAAAAACCAAACCAACCAAAACATACTAGTCCTGGGAATAATTTATGGACAAGTCACCTTCACAAAGTCACAGGACATGAACTGCAGTGTGACCTCAGGAGAAAACAGGACTAGGGGAGCTTCTTGAGCTGACTGACTACACACTGACGAACTTGTATTTTTAATCCCCATCTGCCAAAGGAGAAGGAAACAAATCCATGTGAAGTTACAACAAAATGGCAGCACTACTGGGGTGCAGTGAGATGTGAAGCTAAGAAACTGCTTATGAGGAGGGGATACACAGGTTTCACTTCACAGCCTTTTCACTCCATAAGAAGATGGTTGACAGGCAGGGAGAAGATGGAATGACTGAGAAGAAAGGACTCTGGTGGAGTTGGTGGATAGGTGAATGTGTAATACCACAGTTTGTGTGGTGCCATGCTTCTGCAGGGTTTATTTTCAAACATTCATAAATATTTATAGCCATAATACTTAGTTGTAGTGTCATTTTATAAGTACGGTAATTGCTATATATGTGTAATAGTAACAGGGAACACTAAAAAGTTATAATGATTTCTCTGTTTAACAATACCATAATTGCCAAGGCAAATTCTGAAAGAAAGTTTGGTCTTTTTTTTTTTTTTTTTTTCCCTCCCGTCAATCGGATGACAGAAAAAGGGGTGGAAACAAATAGCACATCAGCTAGATTTTTAACTTAGTAAGTATCTCTGGTATTAAAGGTCTTTCCTGTGTCCTCATAGGGTTGTTAACCTGCATAGACTCTCTGTATCTGTATGCTAATGAAAAAGAATCTTCTTGCAAAAAATAACTTAGCAGGATAGCAAGGTAAGTCTCTTTCAGGACTGTTTTCAGTCAGGCGCAGAGGAAATAACCCATATAGATTCTGCGTCTTGAAGGAGGCTCAGGAAAAGTTCTCTGCAATCTGAAGAAGATCTTGGATCTCCCCCTTGGTTTTCAGCTCCTGGAGTATAACCACACACAGTCAACCAGCAGGATCTGAGGGAAATGTAGTTTATGGAAATAGTAAAGGGAGATTACATTTAGATCCCAGTAACTCAAGGAAAGGATACTGTTGTGTTGCTTAAGTGTCCTCATTCTCTCTGAGCTGTTGTGTACTTTGATGCTCTGTATTATTGTATGTGACCTACTGATTATATATAACTCACTGTAAACCAGAAAGGTTTTTGACATTACTCAGAATGGGAGTGTGACGTGGAAGACAACTACAAAATAGTGTCGTCATTTTCTTCCTCATGTAATGTGATCCAGCTCAGAGTCAGGAAAATCTTGTGATTGATATGATGACCTTTCTGCCAGTAGCTGCTCTTTAAAGCAACCTTGAAAAGGTGATTTTGCTTATTAGTGCCTTGTTCTGTGAATGCCAAAGAAATACAGTCTCTGAGATGCAAACGAATTAACAAAGTTGTGAAATAAAAACTTTCAAGAGGAGTTTCAGATCTGTGAGCCCTCTTAGAGGGTCCTGGCTAATAGGCACAAGAAATGTCAGTTTCTTGAATACACAGTAGCTTGCAAACTAACTGTCTGTAAATCCATCTAAAGCAGAGGGGTGGGGGGAGATGGGCTGAAATACCTCTGAATGCCCTCTGTGAAAAGCTGTTTGTGGAAGCTTTGAAAACCCAGACAATTGTGGTGTTCCTGAGGAGACAAAAAGGTGACATCCTTAATTCATTACAGTCATAGTACTTTCAAACTCACCTGCTGGAAACTATATGCTTCTGTTGAAAAAGTCTCTGAGCTACTGCTGGCCTCTCTGAACTCCTCAAATGTTGACTATAGCATTTTTCCATCCTCTGAAATATCTCTCCTAATCTAGAACTAATGCAGTCTGTGTTACGAGGGGGAAAAACCTAACAGGCATTGACAATGAAAGGGTCTTTGTCTAGTTACCCTAGGCCCTTTTTGTAGTTCATGGAGAGAAGAGCAATTTTGGTATGAATCTTAAACACTGATTTTTAAACATCCCACTTGATGGATAATGACCAAGATTTTACCTTCATTGCTTCAAACTAATCTGGAGTTTGCTTTGAGTAAGAATGCAGTCATACTTTTTTAATTGGTGAATGCAGGCTATCCAGACCTTCTCATGGAAGGTGTAGAGCATCAGCAGCAGTTACTCAAGGCCTGTCTTTATTGCTGGAATGTACTCATCAAAACATTATTTGCACTCTAAAGATAAGGATAAACCAGTCTGCTTTGATTTATATAGGGATTCTATCTGTCTAACATGTTATTTTTTAACATAACATCTACCTTACTTTTGGCTGATATATTCTATTATTTTGTTGCTACTATCAAACTACTGGAAGTTGTATCTCTTAATGTAAGGCTGTGTTCATAATTTTCTCATCTTTCTTACTTAATGTGGCATTGACAAATACATCTAGAAGTCAAATGAATGGATTACATACGTGGCACCACAATAACGAAATATTATCTGCTGATATGTGATTAGGTTATTATTTATGACTAGTTGTAGGTAAACCTACTGCGTCAATAAAGTGTTACCACAGCCAGTGGATGTGCTACAATTAAATGATATTGCCTTTATTTTAAACCACATGCTTGATGGTATTTGTTTCCTGTCTCAGTTAATCTTAGTTCTGTTTATTTGTCTTGTCTTAGGTCAGAGGATTGAAATAAGACAATGGATTGGGGAGCTCTGCATACCATTTTGGGAGGTGTAAATAAGCACTCCACCAGTATCGGGAAGATATGGCTCACAGTCCTCTTCATCTTCCGTATCATGATCCTGGTTGTAGCTGCAGAGAGAGTCTGGGGAGATGAACAAGATGACTTTGTCTGCAACACGCTTCAGCCTGGCTGCAGAAATGTTTGCTATGATCACTTTTTCCCCATCTCTCACATCAGACTCTGGGCCCTGCAGCTGATCTTTGTCTCCACACCTGCACTGCTGGTGGCCATGCATGTGGCTTACAGGAAGCATGAGAAGAAGAGGCAGTTCAGAAAAGGAGACCAGAAATGTGAATACAAGGACATAGAGGAAATCAGAAAACAGAGGTTTCGTATTGAGGGCTCCTTGTGGTGGACATACACCGGCAGCATCTTTTTCAGACTGATCTTTGAAGCAGTCTTCATGTACGCATTTTATTTCATGTATGATGGGTTCCGAATGCCTCGTTTAATGAAGTGTAATGCCTGGCCCTGCCCCAACACGGTAGACTGCTTTGTTTCCCGACCTACTGAAAAGACGGTGTTCACTATTTTCATGATTGCTGTGTCCAGCATTTGCATTCTTTTAAATGTGGCTGAATTATGTTACTTACTGACAAAATTTTTCCTCCGAAGGTCTAAAAAAGCTGGAAATTCGAAACAGCAACACAACCATGAGAATAAGGAAGAAACCAAACAAAATGAAATGAACGAGTTAATATCTGATAGCTGCCAGAACACAGTTATAGGATTTACAAGTAGCTAAGGTGGTGTCAGTGCTGATATTCACTCTTTTTGGAGTGAATGTTTTATTTAAAGGCTGCAAATGAAACTTGTTGTATGAAACAAAGTTGGGTGAAATTATGGTGCATAGTGTCAGATGTCGAGTATGTACATGTCTGGGAAAAGTCAGGGCAGCCTAAACATGTGAAAATTGTGTGAGGATTAAATAGGAAGATACATTTTCCTATGTGTACCCTTACAAGCTGACTACGACAAGTGCGAAGCCCACTGCTACCTTCGTGCTGACACAGCTCCTGAAAACTAAATGCAACAGCAATAAGAACAAAACACTTTCCAAGCTAGGTATTCTAGTATTACAAGATGTTTTGTAATAGTGATAGTTTTTACTTGTGAACTGATGATTAAAATATTTTTCTAAAATCTAAAATTCCATGTTACTTAAGGTGTTATAGTACAAAACTATATTTTATTTCTTAACCAGGCATATGCAGATGAACCCTGTAATACCATATTCATAGGGAGGAGACAGCAATAAGCTGCATACATCTTCACAGTTTTGCAAGTGCTGCTTGAGTCTGGACAGCTAGCTTGAGATGCTTGCATACATGCTGCTGGCTGTAGGGGAATTGTCTGAAAGGCCACCAGTGTAGATAACTGAGGTAGCTAGATTCTGAGTGCAGTCATGCCTAAAACCAGCACAAGAATATAGTTACAGCCTATGTAGACTTGTTTAAACATCTAGTAGACCTGGTCATCTCATCAGTCTTTTAATTGCATACTGCCAGTTTTATAACTTACATAAATTTATGTAGTTGTTTATTTCTCTAATATATTAGCTGTATTTGTTTCTTTATGCTATATCACACCATGAAGCTTTTTTGGTTTTGATTTGTTTGCTTTTTTTGTAGTAGACTGATGGTGCTGTTACGATACTAGAAGTTGTCTGGTTTCAAGGACATGGAAAAGTATTACTGGAAATGGAGCAAGTCTTCTGAATAAAAGGCAAACACTTTTAACCTTTCTTAGTGAACTGAGAGTTTATATGTGAATGCTAGGCAGGATTTTAAGTAGGAACTTATGAAAAACTTTTTCAGGTAGAGACTCTACATCCAAAGTGTACATAACCCCTACACACCCCTCATTTCCAGCTGGAGTACTGATGCCCTAATTCTGTTGTCCATACTCTAATGGAGATACACAGGTAACTCTGAGTGTATGGCAGTATGTGTCTGTGGGTGGGGTATGCTGGTGAAAGCAGGGGAACCTGAAAGTTGAAGAGGTGGGTGCAGTGCAAGACCCTGGCTATGTCTTGTGTGCTTCCTATTTTGGACCACTTCTCACCACCATGGATACACTGACCTTGGTAGAGCTAAGTTTTGGAGGTTTGTTTGTTGGTTTTTTACAAATGGATTCACCTCATTGTTTTTGTGTAATGGAACAACTCTTCCAAGGGGCATAATAAAGAGCAGGTAGCCTTAGGAGCAGAGATTGCAGAGTCCCCTTTTCCTCGTGCTGTTGTATCACACTTGGCAGGTGCTCACAGCTCTGTGTGTGTGTGCTGTAGGTGCACTTGGGTGGGTGGTTGTTTTATGTGAGACTAGTAAAACCCTAATGGGGAGCAGGCACAAGCAACAGGAGAGAGAAAATACCTAGAGTCAGCTCTGTCCCTGAATGAGGGCCTGAGCTGAGCCCTGTCATTTATCTGTTCTCTTCCGCTGGCAAACTCCTGATCTTTCCTGCCTTCACAGCACATTTTCTTTTTTATTCGCTGTTGTGAAAAGAAATTGCTGCTAGTCTTCTGAATGCATCTACTAACAAGCTCGAGGAAAAAGTATACACAAAACTGTATATTAGGGTGTATTGCTCTCTCTGCAGATTTAAGGAAGCTGTTCCCTTAGGGTCAGGAAGGTGGGTGCTCAGGCTCACCAGATCACCCCCTAGTCTGCCCAGGGGCACAAGCATTGTGGTGGTTCCAGGGTGTGGAGACACAGCTACTTCTCTTCCAGGACTGTTTCATGCAACTTGAGTTTTGACTTTTGTCCAGAACACGCTGTCGATCAGATACCATATTGTGAATATGAATGGAGATCAGTTAATAATTATGCTTGATGGTGTCTCACCTCTTTAGTGACCAATTTGAAATAGCCCTATGCTAAATGCCAATAAACCTGCACAACGCCTTAAAGTAGATATGTTCTCAAGTAGAGGAGGGGTAGTTTTTCTTGGTGTGTGTGATAAAATGAAGGCCTGCAAAACCCCAAATGGGAATATGATGATAGCTCTCTATGTTTGTTTTTTTTCCTGCTCACAAGTTTTCAAACAGTGAGTTCTATTCCAGCACTTAGTTTTTTCTGGAACATCAGTTTCATGACTGCTTTTCTTTTCATCCTGGTTTAGCAGGCAAAGTTTCAGTGAAGAAATTGTTTGTCTGTAGTCCTTTGTAGGCCAGCACAACTCTGTGTGTGGCCGTGCTGTAAAGGGATTTGGGTTGGCTGGACATTTCCTGTGTGGTAGCAGGACCTGGTAAGGTGCAGTCTGGCAACACTGCCCCGTTGCTGCGGTGTCCTGGCAGCCAGATGGGTTGGGAACAAATGTGCCAGTCCCTGTCCAATCTACACCAAGGGCAGCTGTAAATCAAAGAGCCGGAGCTGATCCAAGGCTTCAGTGGTGCTAAGCCACTGACTGTCTCAGCAGGCAAGACCAGTTCTGACTAATGTGTTTGGCTGGAATATTTCTTCTAATTCTATGTACAAACCTAATTATGGACATTTTCCTCTGAAATCCCCTAACTTCTGCTACTGTCAAGGTAAAGTCCTAGACAGTTTCAGTGCCCTCATTAAGTTCTTCTCCAATTGTTTCTCCAAGTCACCTTCCCCTGCCTGCTGCATTTTGTGGCCTCAGCAGAGGAGGCAGATGTGTTTAGCAGGGTCATAGTTAACCCCTTTCTGCAGGGAAAAGCCAAGCTGCTTTTCTTGGTTTTCAACTTCCTGTGTCTTCCCAAACTGGCTGAGGCTGGCTGGGGCTGCTCAGAACTGCAAAGCACACCTGCCCCCAGATACTCTCTGTGTTTGCCCTTGCTCCTGCCCTGCAGCGCTCCCTCTGGGAGAGGGTCTCCCCAGCCCTCTAAATCTCTGACCTACTGGTGACCGGTTTGTACTGTACTGGCATCACCATCCTCCCAAGGTAGTTCAGCCAGTTTTCTCTGATGGCAGCTGGCTTAATTATCTCTGCCCATCCCTGCTGCAGCTCCCCACCCTGTGATTTCTCCTTTGTTATGCCTGGGGCAGAGATTGCTTAAATTGGTTTTGATGCCAAACGATTCATCAGAGCCTCTGGAAAAGCCCTCTTGCAAATTCCCTGCATCCCCTCCCACTCTCTTGTCTGGCTTTCCTTTCAAAGAGGCAGGAGCCCTGACCACCTACAAGTGCAGCAGCACTGGCTGCTGGACTCTATTGCTGATATGCACCCTGGCCCTTCACTTCAGCCCCACTGCACACCCTCCTCCGTCCTTCTCTCTTAGCCCAGCCCCATTGCAACTTTGACGTCGTTTTTCCACAGACCTAGGCCCTTCCCAGCAACCCTGCACGCCAAAGCTCTAAATGCAAATGAGACCAGTTGTGGGATGGTCTGAACCCACTCTCCTCCTTTTGCACAGGCAGGCTGCCTCCCCTACACCAGGTGCTGCAGCCGTGAGCTCTTTGCTGCCAGGTTAGAGTCACTTTGGCTCCCCAGCCCCTCTCTTGGTGCACCAGCCCCGTGCCTCACCCACCCTTGCCCTGCAAGGGCATGCTGAGAAGCACTGCCACAGCCAATATAAGGCTGACCTCTCTTCTCAACTGCCTGGTCTATTTTTCTATAGCCACTGTTATCTGTATTCCCCTTACTGAACCAAGGCTGTATTACAGTCCTGCTGAAATAAATCTATTTCATAGAATCATAGAATAGTCTGGGTTGGAAGAGACCTTGAGAGGTCATCTAGTAAAACCCCCTTGCAAAGGGCAGGGGTATCTTCATCTAGATCAGGTTGCTCAGTCCCATCCAACGTGACCCTGAATGCTTCCAGTGATGGGGCATCTACCATCTCTCTGAGCGACCTGTTCAGCATTTCACCACCCTCGTTAAAAAAATGTCTTCCTTATATCTAATCTAGCCTGAATCTGCCCTCCTTTAGTTTAAAATCATTACCCTTTGTCCTATTGCAACAGACCCTGCTAAAAAGTTCACCACCGTCTTTCTTATAAGCCCCTTTTAAGTACTAAAGGGCTGCAAAAAGGTCTCCTTGGAGCCTCCCTTCTCCAGACTGAACAACCTTAATTTTCTCAGCTGTCTTCATAGGAGAGGCCTTCCAGCACTCTGATCATTTTTGTGGCCCTCCTCTGCACCCACTCCAACAGGTTCGTGTCTTTGCTGCACTGAAGATTCTAGATCTGGATGCAGCACTGCAGGTGGGGTCTCAGCAGAGCAGAGGGACAGAATCCCCTCCCTGCCCTGCTGCCCACGCTGCTTTGGATGCAGCCCAGGACACGATTGGCTTTCTGGGCTGTGAGTGCACAATGACAGCTCATGTCCACCCTCTCATCTGCCAGCACCACCAAGTCCTCTGCAGGACTGCTCTCAATCCCTTCATCCTGCTGATAGTTAGGGTTGCCCTGACTCAGGTGCAGCACCTTGCACTTGGCTTTGTTGAACCTTGTCGGTTCCCATGCACCCATTTCTTGAGCTTGTCCAGGTCTCTCAGGTGTGTCAACTGCATCATGCAGCTTGGTGTCGTCTGAAAACATGTTGAGGGTGCACTTGATCCCACTATGTCACTGATGGAGATATATTACAGAATATTCTGAGTTGGAAGGGACCCACAAGGACCATCAAATCCAGCTCTCAAATGAATGGTCCATAGGGGGATCAAACCCACAACTTTGGTATTACTAGCACTATGTTCTAACAGAGCTAGTCTCAGTGGCTCAAATTAAAGGTCATCTGGTTCAAAACCCCCTGCCATAGCAGGGGAAAGAGAATATTAAACAGTCTGGTCCCAGCATGGAAGTGGTCCCCAAGGGACACCACTTTTTACCAATCTCCATTGAGACATTCAACCAGTGACCACTCCCCTTTGGATATGACCATCCCAACCAATTCCTCATCCAATGAAAAGTATGCCCATTAAATCCATCTCTCCAGTTCAGAGAGAAGGAAGTTGTGAGTGGACTGTGCCAAAAGCCATATAGAAATCCAGCTAAATGACACCTGTAGCCCTTCTCTTGTCTGCTGCTGTAGTCACCCCAACACAGAAGGCCACTGGGTTGGTGAGGTAGGACTTGCCCTTGGTGAAGATGTGCTGGCTGTTTCAAATCACTTCCCTGTCCTCCATGTGCCTTAGCATAGCTGTGATCTCAGACAGCATGTCCTCTGAAGCCGGAGGGAGTGTCAGAGCTGAGGTCCTATGCTATGCTGGGCACTGTCCCCTCAGGTGGGCGGTGGGCCCATGGGCAGAGACCACCTCCACTTCAGTGAACTTCCTCATAGGGACATTGCATCAGGCTGCAGTGAGAGCATGACTGGTGTGGCAGCCTTTCCCCTGCCACAGGCAGTGTGTACACCCTTTTCCCTGAACAGCCCTGTATTGTCAGGCTTGTATTTCTCAGCTTGGTGTGTAAAGATGAATGGCTTCCTTTTCAACTTCCACAGAAGCCAAAAATTTGCTACACCAAAAAAAGATGGGGGTGGGGTACAAATAACATTTGTGCGGTTTCCCACCTGCTCAGCCCTGCACCCCTGATACTGTTTTGGAGTACAACTGCTTCTCCAGCGTGCACACACAGCCAGGTGGCTTGGGTGGGCTTCTCCAGAAGGAAGCACCCAGCACTTTGTCTGACACACAAAGCAATGGACAGGTGGGTCTGTGGGAGCTGAAGACAGGGAGAGGTTCTTGCGGAGCCCTGACTCAGCCATCAAGTCCCAGCAAGAGCCCCAGTCAGCAGCCTGTTTCATTCCTGGTAAGAGGTGTATGGACAGGAGTGCCACTCCCTGCACCTTGTCACCACTGGGCTCCCACCTGCCTGAGCTGCTGGGACAGCCATCAATGCCAGTTTGTACTTCATTCTCCCCACACCCACCGGTGCTGCGAACATCACGTTGGCTCTTTCTGCAAGCTTGCAGGTATTTCAGGGCCAGATCCAAAGCTCCTCACTGTCACTCAGCAAAATCCCTGTTGACTCCAAGCAGGCTTGGACCAGGCCCTTAGGAAGGGCGTAACTCCTTAAAAACACTGCAATACCACCCAGCGGCTTTCTGCACTCCCTTTTTGCAACATCATGTCCCATTTCACACAGCAGCTATTACCTCCTGGCATCAGATCTCCAAACTGGATAAGTAATTCCTGGTTCAGGCTGTGCCCATCCACTGCTGGCAGCGATGCTGCCCCGGTGCTGTGCAGGCTGAAGAGCCTACACTTACGTGTGGTCATGCTCTCAACCATTTTAGCCACTTCCAGTTTCTGCTGGTGGCTGCAGGAAAGCATTTATTACTTAGAGGAGGAGGGGGAGAGCTTCCTAGGATGTTGTGGCTTAACGAATTCAAGGGCCTCTTTTCTCTGCTGTTTTGGATGTTGGGTAGCCATTTATTTGTGTATGAACCCACGAATCAGAGAAGCTTGGGACAGCAAGTTCAATAAAGAAGGAAGGTTTAACACCCTGCTGCCTCCCGACCCAACAGGACCCTCAGTCCATGGCAGTCAAGTTATTTGACTTCCTTCAGACCCAGAGGCAGAGCTGGTTGTGCTCCTAAAAATCCAGAGCAGAATGGTGCAGCCTTTCTGTATTAATCCTGGCTAATCTAATTTCTCCCAATATTTTACTCTACCATCCCCTTGTTATAATTTACATGATGCATCTTGCAGGCCAGGGACCCATCTCACTGATGTCTTTGGGATCTCTGGGAAATTTAGGCAAGTATTAAATAACGATGACATCTTATAAAGCATGACAAGGACCTCGAGAAAGAATCCTTTGATGCCACTTAGGCTATATGAAAGGCCTGGAAAGAAAAGCACCTGGTGAACCCCATGGGCCAGGTAAAATTCCCTCTATGTCCCTGGGGCTAAAGTTCACAACAGTGAACCTGGAACGATTCTTGCAGCTTTTAGCCAGATGTGGGTGACACAGGAGGGATAAGTTAATCCTGTTGTTAGGGATGATGGCTTGGGTTTAATTAAAACATTGCCCATGTAGGCACACAGTGTGTGTTCAGCTGGGGATAATAAAAAACAGTTTGAAAGCATCCAACAGAGGCCATCTGAAAAAATTGCAGATTTTTACAGTTATTTACTCAGTTTCCAGTTTCTTATCTGGTAAAAATTTAACTAGTTCACCAGTCCCTGCAAAGTTTCCCAGAGCAGATACGGCTTGTGCAGTGAGCCGGAACACTCATGTCTCCCACACTATAGGTGTCCAAATGAGGCTGAACCCAGCTCTCATCCCACAGTTCCAAAGGGAGGAATAATAAAAATAATAGTTTGCATTGACACAGAATAAGTGTAGCAAAAAGTAGAATTCCCAGCAAATGTTTTAAACCCTGCGTTAAGGACTCAGTTTTATTCCGGCATCCCTGATAATTATGTTTAAAGGCATATTTACAGCAGAAGAGGCTGATAGAAGATAAAATCACTAGATCAAGAGAGAACTAGTTTTGATCAGAGAAGAATTAAGGCATATTGGGGAAAGATCTTTTTAGCAGTCACACTATGGTAAGTGAAAAATAAAATTAATTTCAAGGAAAGATTTTAACTCCTCATCCAACTCCCTGGTTTCCAGTGGCCTGAACTGCTTCAGGAACAAGAGCTGTCTGGGCTGGCACATCAGTCAGCTCTGCTCTGTGCCCTGAGGTGAAAGACGAAAAAAAACTAAACCAAAAATATTTAGATGTGCAAAGAAAAAAATTGATAATGAAATAGATAATTATATCATCCAGTTATGCTGGCAGGTGGGAGGCAGGTTCAGCTGTCCTTGGGGGTCAGAAAAGTAAGGGGGTTGCTCCCAAAGACACACATGATTTCTGGCACAGAGCTGGAAGATGTGTCCACACCCAGGAGAGGTGAGAAGTGATCACCAGAAACACCTTCCTTTTTCTTGGTCTCTTTAAGGAAAAAAAGCAGCATAAATAAGAGTAACTTTTTCACTTGTACACAGACACATGAAACTGAAAACCTGGAACTGCATTTACTGTGTATTATTCCACAGGAATTAGAGATGAAAGGGGAATGCTGCATCTCAGTTTTCCCTCCTCACAGCCAAGAGGGATAACCTTGATTCCAAGCTTATTTTTGTGCTTATTGTAAAGATTAAACTCATGCTGGGGCTTCCTCTGGAGGGAGAGCCGAGCCTGACTTGCCAAACTGCCACCCACACTTTCTCCCTCTGGCATTTCCCCTGCTCTTCCCAGCACCGAGGTGGGGTTGATCTGTAGAGATGCCCTTTTTCCACCCCTCTGGTCCCTCCAGTGACACCAGAGAGGAGTTGTGGATGAACTTGCAGGTGATAGTGGAAGACACTCAGTGAATTTAAGTGCCCAGAGGGCTGGGTGGCAGCTGGATAGGGGTTTCCTTTATTACAGCTCTGAACAGAGGTGTCTGACATCTATTTAAATCCTATCAAGCGCCTAAATAGTCTCTTGGATCTCATCCCAAAACCTATCTAACCCCTTTATCACTGTGTAGGGAAACCTTGATTAGCAATCAAAGGTTTTGGCAGTCAAAGACATCCTCCCAGATAATCACGAACCAAAGAGAACACTTCCTGCCTCTGGAGAACGGATCCATGCAGCTGTATGTCCTCGGCCCGAATGGTCTTGTGACATCATCTGGTTCACACACAATTCACCAGTTTAATTTACTCCTCAGCAAGCTAACTCTCACTTTTTTTCTTTCTTTCTTTTTTTTTTTTTAAAGGTTCTGGAATTTAACAGCCTCATTCACCAAAGAGCTGAGAGGTATTATCCAATTGACCACCAAAGAATAACCACCTATTAAGCATGATTAAAAGCCAGCAGAAAATGCACTGTTTCGTGATGGATTTGTTAGAAAGATAGGAAAAAATGTTACTTTTCTCCCCACCCTAACAAACGAAAAAAGGTGGATATCAGAAATGAGATGTCACACAGCCCAATCTGCAAATCTGAAGCAGAATCAAATTCACCCGGGTCATACCTGAGGTGTATTTGACTTGAAGAATGCTTGAAGAATAAAGGCTACCTGATCTCGCTTGAGCATTTCCTATAGTGGAAAGGCTGCTTTAATTAACTAAATTATTTTTATATTTATCTTGATAAATTCCTGGAAACTTCCTGTGGCAGACATACTCCAAATAATCTAAAGCTTGGATACATTATTTTCGCTTATTTTGGTAAACAGTCAGTGCTGCTAAAACAATCTGAACACTGGATAAACTCTCAGCACCAGCCAAGCCCAGCACACTGACAGCAAAAGCCTGAATACATGTTATTTTGGGGTTTAATTATCAGTTTCGGCAGGTGGAGGACATGACTGAGGACGGAAATGTGTTGCTGAAGTGATTCCTTTAGACTGCAGGGTTCAAACCCACATCTCCATCTAACCTCAGGAGAGGGAGGTGAGAGTACCTGGCACAGCCATGACTGGCACAGCTCACAAACCCTCGCTAGCTGTCCTGGCTGTGGCATAGAAATGTCATGCTTTCCAGAAAGTGATGGATTTCAGAAATCTGGCCAGTAGCTTCTAGGGCTAATTGGAGAATATTTAGGGAGCTTTCCCAATCTCTTCCTTTACTCTCTGGAATTTCAAAGGGAGCACAAGCTGTTCTATTCCTGTGGCCACAACTCTGTCATAGCACATGTCAAATAAGCAAAGGCAAAAATAAGAATTAATTTAGAAATCATGCTGTGATTTTCACATCAGCAGGCAGTGCCATTACATTACTGGGTAGTACTGGAAGTGTACTGAGTGCCATAGAAAAGGAAAAAGAGATGCAAATACAATTAACCGGGCCAGCTGGAGCTATGCATAGCTAAAGGGGCATGAACAATCTTGTTTTTTATGCCCTTATGTTTTCTACTTCATGTCTCTGAAGTTACAGACATGCACGTGAATTTTGCTGACTTACAGGCAAAATACCTGTTCCCAGGATGTACAATAGGCTGCACAACAATGCAGCATGTCTTGACACAAAGAAGAATGACCTCACCTGAGGCTGTGGGTTGCAGTTTGGAAATAAAGTGTTTCAACAGCAATTGCAATCCCTGTCGGGATCTGAAAACTCTGCATATTCTGATCCTCAGTGGAATTTCCTTGTGGCTTTTCGTAAATGCTGTCAATCCAAATAATTTCCAGTAGATTCTATCTCTTTTGAAATAATAGAAACTACTGCAAGTGATTTATGAGCACCCTTGCCTGATGCTCTACCCAGAACAATAAAATAACTAGCAGTAAAACACCTGGTGTGGTTTAGACCTGATTTATTTTACACTTTTTCCACAAACTAGACATGTACAGAGTTGCTGTAAGGTTGTTTTAATCCCATTTTTCTGGTGTCCAGACAACATTCCCCGTACAACTCAGGACATCAGCCAGCCCACACCAGGCAAATGGCAGCAGGAGCATGGTGTTCCTTCCCCACACCAGTCCCCAGAGGTGAGCCCCACTGTGAATGCCTCCTGGTAGTGCCTGGTCTCATTTTGGCTTGGAACTTCTCAGCCTGTGGGTCACCAAGACCTGAAATTTTTCTCTCTTCCTATCCTCCCAATTTTCTCTGAAAGCCCAACAAATTTGGAGAGCCACATTTTCCCACTTTTTACTTTTTTGCTATTAGCTATGTGCCAAAACAGCCCCACACCCACTTCCTCTGTGCTGCCTTGACCAGGAAAGACATCCCAGTCCTTCCCAGTGCCAGACTGAGAAGGGACTGCACACACAGGCTGGAGAGAAGAGAGAAATGGAGGTGTGTGCAGCAGAGGGCCTGCAAGCCCAGGGCTGCTGCTGGGATCAGACACAGCAGCACAGGGCAAAAGTGTTGGGAGTTATACTGGGGGTCTCTTGGAGGGGTATCCTAGCACAGATAAAGTCTCCCTCCAGGCAGCATGTGTGACACACCAGGGTGTCCGTGACCACCGGGGAGCTGGAACACAGGAGGTGCGGGGCAGAGCTATGGGCAAGTGCAGCTGCGTGCTGAGCCAAGAGGGGCTCTGTAAGGAAGCCCCAGCTAACTCAACTCTGCATGCTCTTAATGTGTGGGGTTTGGGCACTTCCCCCTGAGGATGCCTCAAACCCCTCCAACCTCTTTTTCAAAATGCTACCCTTTTATGTTATCAAATAACAAAGGAACGGATTTTTTTCCCATGGTTAGTTTATTCTGCCACTATTTACTCATAAAAATGTCAGTTCAAACAGGAACCACTTAGTAGCAGGCATATGGTGGTGCTGAGAAAGAATCTCAAATAAGGAGCAACAACATGTCAAAAATTTATTTCTTAGCAAAGGAAATTATCTACTGACCCATTAAATTACACCAGCAAGTGACCAGGTGCCTGCTGAGCCCTTGACTTCTAGCCATATTTTAAGTACTGAGAGTACATGGGTAATGCAAACATTGCAAAAGACAGTGGTTTTGTTGGATGTCCACCTCTCCCTGCCTGAAGCAAATCCCTTTATGGTGTACTTGAATAAAATTAAAAGCAGAGGTAGAAACATTCCTGACCCAAAGGGGTTTGGTTTTCCTTCTTTTGGGCGCTGGCTGAAAGGGATACTTGTGTTTACCTGGAGTTTTTGTAATCCTGAATGCCTGCTTTGCTTAGGAACAAGCTCAGTGGCCTTTCTGAGGAGATGCTGTGCGGATCTTTGTAATTTCTTGGCATGATATCTCTATTTCTCCATGTCTACATATCTGTTCCCACAGATCTCTGCACGGGCTCTGCTGCAACTCCTGTGGGTAGCAGCATGATGACAAGCAAGGAGGAGAGACACTGGTGCCTGGAACATTATCTTCCCTGGGGCTCCACCACATTTTGGAGACAGAAATCAAGGACTCCTTCCTCATATTCATTTAGCAATAATTACTGATCCACTCCTAAATGATCTGGTCCCTTTGGCTTGTTCCAAGCCCAGCTGATTCAGTCTATGTGTAGACTCAATAACCACCTGAGCCCGTTTCCCTAATTCTGTGTAGCTAAAATGCACCTGCTGCTGCAGAGAAATCCTTGAGATCTTTCAGGGAACATCCTGGCAGTTTGCAGTTTACCTTCCTTTCAATCTCTGCCAGTACAAGTCTCCTCAAAGAGCTTGAAAGTCACCTTCCACTGCCCAGTCAGGCCCTGAGAAAAACCCTTCTTCTCTCTGGGACTATTCTATGCACCAGGGACTTCTTGGGACCCAACAAAAACAAACACAGAAGTGAGACAAGTTCTCAGTTTTTTCAGCCTGTGGCAGCTGCTGGCAAAAAGACTGGGGAGAGTGGCAGGGCTGAAAAGACATTATCCTTCAGGCATGGGAAAGGGAGTATTAGAAAAGTCAGGACTGGGAAGAACACATGTAAAGTTTGTAAGGATGTCAGGGAGAACCTAAAATAGCAGACAGATAATTCAGACTACTGGGGCAAGTGATCCAAGGATTTCTTCACCAGCAGCCTTTGTACCCCAAGGATACTGCCATGTTCAAAGTGATCTCCACCTCTTATTGCACAAAACAGGGGAAGAGCCAACATCCTTATCCTTTCCAACCTGTTACAGACAGGAGCTGTGAAACGTTGATGAATACAAAATCACTGCTTCATCCTTCCCATAACTATTTATAATAATTTGTACTGCCATAAATTATTAACTCTTTTAATGAAATACTGGTTCAGTCCCTAGTTGTTATCTCCATCATCCCAATTTATCAGTTAAGGGTCATAAATTATAAGCATTGATTATTACCTAGCCCTTTAAAATTTAAAGTCCTATTTATACCTGTAGAAATTCAGGAAAGTAACATAACACTCAGAAACACTTGGGCAAGAAAAGGGTCACACTGGCCCATGAACATTTTATCAAGCTGCAGAATAACTATTTTAGTAAAAAGTTGCTGGGTTTTTTTGTTGCTTGGTTTGTGTGTTTGTTTGTTTGTTTGTTTTTTTGTTTTTAATGTTAGCAAGATATGTAACATTTTCCCTGGCTTAACTCATGCATTCATTTTTCAGGTTTTACATATCAAATACACTGTCTGAGACTTGTGCTACTAGTCTGGGGTTTGTGTATACGACAGAACACAGAAGAGTCCTTCCTAGCATCAATGCCATGCTGTAGCCCAGCCCCACCTCCCACAAACCCCAGAGAAGCATAATCTGCCTTCCTCTGACAAAGGAAACTGACCTCAGCTCAACAGCATGTTTGTGTACTTTGCTCTTTGGTTTTGTGTCTGGTTGTTTCAGGTCAGCAGAATCATTCCAGCAAGCTGACTTCACTCACCACTCTGCTGGTAACATTTCCCTCTTAGGTACAAGGTAGTTGTATACTCTGGATGTATATTCTTTTTTATAACATACTTAGTGGCCCTTGGCCAAACAAGTCTTCCTGAAGCCTACTTCATTTTCCTTTATTATTTCCTGTACAAAGCAAAGCCTCAGAGTCTTGCATAATTTCTGTTAACTTTACAGCTCCAAATTGTTGCCCATTGACCAACAGCAGTCAAGCCTGAGCATGCAGCTGCCTGCTTGGTTTTCTGTCAGGACAGGAGCCCTCCTAATGTTGTCTCTGCACAGGGGCAGCAGTGCCAGCTTTGCACACAGCTTTGTGTGCTTCAGTGCCCAAGAGCTCTTCAGGTGCTGCAGATTTTGCCCCATCAGCATAACTATCTCACCCTGTCACCCTGCATTTTTTTTTTAATCTGCTCCACTGAATATAGGCTGCTGAAAGGCAGAAGATTTTGAGTATTCTCCAAATTATGTGCATAACCCCCTTGCAGAGTGTTAAATTTTCTGCACCCCTCAGTGGCGGTGGAGCCCTTGCTCTTGGATACCAACAAAGGAAGAGAAAGACACTTGGCTTTGACATGTGAGGAACCATCTGATGGGATGTGTGGCAGCGTTTTGCAAGAAGTTGAATTGCCAAGAAAAAGGTTTTAAAGTGGAGAATGAAGAAAACCTAAGGAATGAAAAAACAGAGAGTGGGCCTTTGAGAATTTGACTTGTCCTTATGTCCTGAGGCACAGCCTGGATACATCCCAGACACAAGCATGCTCTCAGGAGCATTGCTCCAGGGAATGGCACTGGCATGGGGATAGCACCCAAAGGGCCCTGAGACTGTCGCTGACTGAGAGCATCACAGGGACACCTGACCTCCAGGTCAGAGCTGTAACCCAGCATGGATTTCTTGGTGGAACATGTTGCTGTGGGCTTGACTAGCTTCTGCCTGGAAAGCTCTTTGTAATAGTCTCTGCTTTTCTTAATTTTGTTAACAGCATGAGATTTCAACTGTATCCCTTTAGTTCCTCATGACTCTTCCTTCCCAACTCCTTTCAACTCCCAGTTCAACTCCTTTATCTCTGAACAGTTTAGCAAGAGGAAATGTTTCCCATTTTATATTTGCATTCAAGAAATGACTTGGTTAATATGATGCATACATAGGTGCAACCAGGTTGTTCTGAATCATCCTATTCTTGTATTTAAGCTGATTCAGGACTTGAATTTCAGACCTTGGCAAACTGCTGGATCAGTCACGTAGTCAAAGATTTGAATATTGACAAAAGGAACAAGAGAATGTACTTAATTGGGATTAAATTGAAACAATGCAAAAGATGTGAATCCAGCCCACTTCCCATGGAGGAATCATCGTTCTCTGATACTGCCTGCTGTCCCCACCATTCCCCTTGAGCTCCTGTCACTGAGTCCAACAACTCACACCAGAAATTTTAATCACAACGCTCCCCACCCACATCTTCCCCGTCTCTCTGTGGGGTGTGCAGAATCAGACCTTTTCCCATTGTTGGCATCCAGCCTCTCCTCAGGCTTCACTGGCACTACCCTTTGTATTTAGCAGCTTTTATAGTTGTTCCATCAATCCAGCTTTTAGCAATTTGTCTCCCCAGCCTCCAGCATTTGCCACTGATACCTCTCATTGTCTTCTTCCCATCCTTATCTGTGAATACTTTAATTAATGTGAGTTTCTTCTATCCTCTGTGCGCTCCAAGAGATAGAGAAGAACAAAACCTCCTCAGATAAGCATCAAAGACTAAAAGTGTTCTTGGCAAACCTGAGAAAAGTTTGCCTGAACTCTCATAGTGCGTTTACAGACACGGAGTATGCGTGGCAAAGGGTGGGAATTGGTCAAAAGTAAGGTCTGCCCCTAGCTGTGGCTGTGCTCTACACTTCTCCTCTTTGGGGAGAGATTATTCCTGAGAGACAGTGTAAAGAAAATCACAGAGCTCCTTTTTTGGACCCTGCTCTGCCTTTGCCTGGCCTTGTGGTGCATCTTTGCGACCCTCTCTGTGAAAAGGTATCACTCTCTCACATGAGACTCCCCACCCTCTCACAAAACTTTTTTTTAGCAACAGGTAGGAAATAGGGGTCCTATCCAGCAACGCCGTCTTACTTGTGACGGGATTTCAGCCTTTGTGTACAAGCAGGGCCAGAGGCTGTGGAGCTCAGGGCAGTAGAGACCCTACAAGGCAAGCTGGGGAGAGTCAGCTGAGCCAGCCAGATGCCCCCCTGAGGGGACAGGCGGTGTCCCTGTGAAGGTGTCCCTGGAGCTGTAGGGCTTGGACAAAAGACCTGAGAAATTAAGGGAAGCATACTTATCTGTTCTAATCAGGGAGAAATGGCGAGCAGCCATTACAAAGAAATTCTGGTTGCCATAGGGGGTTGAAACAAGGGATGGGCAGCTATTGACACTTTAAAATGTGCCACTTAAGTGTTGTGTTAAAGTGTCTTTTTTATAGCTGGACGAAATGATGAAACCTGTTTAACTTCCTTGCTATCCTGCACCGCCAACAGAAAAGGCAGAACCCTTGCTGGTTTACGAAGTAAATTTGGAAGATAATTTTGAGGAACTTCTGGTGAAAGATGGCTCTAACTCAGAGAAGTATACTAGGTGCTGTGCCCCTCTCCAGAAGTCTCCTGAATTATTTGAACCGGGCAGCGAACATAAAAGAAGGTTGATGTCTTCTGCATTGGTTCTTTTATCAGTGGGCTAAAGTTTCGTCTGGCAGAGAAGCCTTCTGAGACTGGAATGATCATGGGATTGATGCCTGTGGCCAGAGAACTGAGAGTCACCTGCAGCAACATTGACATAAACCAGCATCTTTGCAGCCCTTACATCAAGCTGAGTTTACAAAGCACACTGAGTGCTGTTTTCACACACACAGCAGCCTCACGATCTCTGATCCTCCTACTACAGCATAAACCACAGCAGTATTTCTATCACATTAACATTCTATTGCAAAAAGAGCTGAGAGATGGCAAAGTAGCAAACAAAGCATTTAGGTCAAACAATGAAAATGTGCTCTTTGTAAATAAAATGTTCCTTGAAAATGACACGAGCCCGTTGCTTCTGTGTGGTGAGGGAGGCAGCAGAGTTGTACCCAACATGGTGGCTGTGTAAGCTTTAAGAATTCAATGTTGTGTAATAGACGTGGAAGCTATGGCTTTATGGATTTGAGCTCCTACATCCATGTATTTGTATTAGCCAGTCCTTGCCAACAGCACTTCAGGCACTTTTCTATAAAATACAATAGCTTATTTTTAAAAGGCTGGGAGGGCAATTAAATAATAAAAATGACTGGGAACCTGTTTCAGACACTAATATACATGTAAAGATATGGAAGGAGACAAAATTATTTGCTCAAAGGCTAAACAAGTACAGTATTTTTGGTTTTATAATGACTAAAACGAGCATTGGAACAGGAAGTGCAGAGGCAAACTGGTTACACATGCTGATTTGAACTGGGAAGGTGCTTTTATTGCTGATGTTAGTGCAAAAATGCCAGGTGTGACGTGTTTAATCCAGCCTCAAAGAAAAGAAAACTATTTCCAAAGTGTGGTCTGAATCTACTGCTGCATTTCCAGTTGATTAATGACAATTGTGCACGGCAAGTAGCAAGTAAGCTGCTAGATGTTGAAAGAGCCTCGCTTGAATCAAAAGTGGTGAATAAGAAGGGTGCTACACATATGAATCAGCAAAAATCAAAATTGTGAATTATAAAAGTGATACTTTGTGGTAGTCAAAACTAAACCTGACCATGAGGAATAGCAGAAATTATCCAGGGTAATTGGATAATAAAATTGCAAGTGAACCTGAGCATCTGCTGATGCAAACTAATATGCAGTATGAAAATTAGTTCAAAATACACCTATTCAAGTGTATGGGCATATATGTACCCCAGGAGGTACTGTTCTAATTTCTAGCAATGCCTGGGAAAGAATCTTGGTGTGACTATGAAAAACTTATTGCTATAAGGTGTCTGACAAATGAAAACAAGTAAATAGGAATTACTAGAAAATGATGGTGAATACCACAGGAAGCATTGCTCTGTGAACTTATAAACTGTGCAGGTACTTGGACTGCTCTTGTAAGAAAGACACACAAAGTTGTGATGAGAATAATAGATACATAACAGCTCCTGCATGGCATAGCTTCAACAAATTAGGCCTTTCAGCACAGAATAAAAAGGACGGCGAGAGGATATAGCAGAAGTTTATGCACTTTTAAAGGAGACGGACAGGGAAAGACAATTAGCTATTACTCCCAATGGGGAGGACTCGGGAATATCCCTTGAAATTATGTAAGAGCAGGTTTTCAGGAAATGAAACTTTTTTTTTCTTTCACCACACATAATTAAACTATTGAGTTAATTACTCTAGGATCATGTGGATTTTGAGATAGATACATACATATACATGTACATGTACATACACATATACATATACATGTACATGGCGTAAATATTAAATATTTAAGTAAGCCATATACAGGTGACATCAAAACATGGTTAGGCAAAGCAGAGAGTGAAACAAGTGTTATTAAAAGTATAGATCTAGACAGAGCCTCTGGAAGTGCCTGGGGCTGTTGAATGCAGAGATGCAGACAGTGTTTGGAAAACTGTAAGGCATTACTGGAAGATGATGCCAAGATTTCTGCTATCCTGAGATAAGCTAAGACCTGTTTCTGGGTTGAGGAAGCTACAACAGTATTTATTTTCCTATTTTCATAAAGCTTTTATTTCTGCATTACAATCCACAAGAAATAATGTTTTGCACATACATCAACACTTGGAAGCATTCACCAGCTTCAATGCTACCCCTTCCTTACAGATAAACCTTTATAGATTCCAGAGTTGTTAAAACTTGTCTATTGCACCTCCTGCCAATGAGAAAGGTGAAAAGAAAAGTGTATGCAACGAGCCTGGAACCATGGATTTGTGCTCTGTCAGAATTCCTTGTTAGAAATCCGTCTCCGTCCCAAATAAACCATTACATACATGAGCAATTAAACAAAAATCAAGGAAACTAAAAATAGTAGTAACCTTTAACATAGATTTTGTTTGGTTGTAAATGAAAAATGCTGTGGCAGTACTGAACAACATGAGCTGTGAATTTCTTCCAAGCATTTACATTTACTACTATCAAAGCTGGGTATGATTTCATAAAACATAGTTAACTATTTAAGATTTTTTTTTTAGATATTTAAAGATCTTCCATTTAGTGAAGCTTTTAATACTCTCACAGGGTCCTTCTGGACAAACGTCCAGCACATAGCTGGGTAAACACATCATGCAAACATGGTGAGCAGCTTGTTCCCAGGTTGGGCACAAAGGGTTACAGGGTGACATCAAACTGATGACCTGTCACTAGGTGGGGTTCCACAAGGCTCCATCTTAGGCTCTTCAACATATTCATAAATTACTTGGAAGCAGGACTCACAGATATACTAAGTTCACCAATGATAGTAAATTGGGAGGTGCTATCAACTCCCCTGAGGGCAGGGAGGCCCTGCAGAGAGACTTTGATAAATCAGAGGGCTGGGCAATCACCATCCCTATGTTAACAACGTATTTAACAAGGGATAGGATGAATTCTCCACCTGGTATAGGGCAACCCTGGACGTACAGACAGACTGGGAGTGAGAAGCTGGAGAGCAGTGCCATGGAAAGGGACCTGGGGGTCCTGGTCGATGGCAAGTTGAACATGAGCCAGCAGTGCCCTGGCAGCCAGGAGGGCCAAGCGTGTCCTGGGGGGCATCAGGCACAGCATCACCAGCCAGGCAAGGGAGGGGATTGTCCTGCTCTGCTCTGACCTGGGGCGGCCTCACCTCGAGTGCTGGGGGCAGGTTTGGGTGCCACAATAAAAGAAAGACATTACTTTATTAGAGAGTGTTCAAAGGAGGGCAACAAAGATGGTGAAGGGCCTTGAGGGGAAGCCGTCTGGGGAGTGGCTGAGGTCACTTGGTGTGTTCAGCCTGGAGGAGACTGAAGGGAGACCTCATTGCAGTCTACAGCTTCCTCATGAGGAAAAACAGAGGGGCAAACACTGATGTCTTCTCTGCGGCAACCAGTGACAGAACCTGAGGGAATGGCCTGAAGTTGTGTCAGGGGAGGTTTAGGTTGGATATCAGGAAAAGGTTTTTCACCCAGAGGGTGGCTGGGCACTGGAACTGGCTCCCCAGGGCCGTGGTTGCAGCACCAAGCCTGACAGAGCTCAAGAAGTGTTTGGACAATGCTCTTGGGCACATGGTGTGACTCTTGGGGTGACCTGTGGAGGGCCAGGAGTTAGACCCAATGATCCTTGTGGGTCTCATCCAACTCAGAATATTCTATGAAGTCCAACATAATTTTCTAAACCTCTGAGAGCAAAGTCAAATTAACTTTGTCATTTTGCAGATACACACATAAGTTGGAGATTCTAGTAATTGTTATCTATACAAATTACTAGATCATTTAAATTTTATTTAGGTCCCTACTGATGAAAGCACTTCTACTTCCAGACACGCATCACAAAACTCAGAACTAAGTGTAATATAGAGAGCTCTATTTCAATATACAGCAACAAACACAGCACTTTCAGCAGTACTTTATATATTCAGACAAATTTTTATTATTTTTTTACACATCCTTTTTAACACAGCAATCATTTCTGGTAGGACTTTTTGTCAGTGTTTTGAAAAGCCAAGACTCTACTGGGTTGTAATCAAGCATCATTTAACAGAAGTCATTCTTGGTTGGATGCTTTGGATGAAGTGCAGACTGTGTCAGGCAGAGCTCAGCCTGAGAGCAACACTGGGTATGCTTTACAAGCAAAGCCTAAAGTAAGGGCTTGCAGTGCTGATGCAACTAATTTATATTATATATATATATATATATAAAATAATAATAATAAAGCAATGCCTGGCTGGCTCTGGAATTTGTCCACAAAAGCTTTCCTCAGAGATGGGGCTTAAAGGGTACTATAAGAAGAAACTTTTTAAAATTTTTGTTATTGTGAACAACAGAGATCAATCTCCAGACAAATAACACCTAGTGACAGATCTTCACATGGCAAGTAACTTTTCTTTGAGTCACTCTTTATACTTCCTGCTAGATTACTTTCTCTCACAAAAACAACTGTAGCCCCCACTTCCTTTGTGCAGTAGCAGCGAAATCAAGGCTGTGCACCCTTAGTGAGGATCTCCTTTTCAAAGGAAAAACAATCGTCCTACTTCTATCCTGCCCTTAACTGCCTGATGCCTTTGTTATCCCTACATCTGGCTACCAAGATCAATTTTTTATCATCAATTCATTAGCTAATTTACCAGTTCCTTGTCTTCCACATTCAGGCCTTCTAAGAAGGTCTCTGAGGTTTTGTTCTCCACCCCTGCCTCACCCTAGAGAAAGTCTACGGGAGCTGCATTTTATCTGACCAGTGTCCGAACTGGCTCACGGTGAGGATTTCATCCGGCTGCCACGGCTCTGGGGCGGTTTCGGAGTGTCCTGAGGGACTGGATTTTCCTTCGGGACACGTTTTCTGCCAGCACTTGGGAATGAACCCCGGCGCAGGGCCGTATTTGCAGGGTACCGGGTCCGCTCCACCCGATGAGCGTCCTGTGTTCAAGGATGTCCCGGGCGAACCGGAGGGCGCTCCCGCGGGGGGCACCGTCCTCAGTCTCGCTCTGTCCGCAGCAGCTCCCGCCCCCCGGGCGCGGCAGAGCCCAGGCCAGCAGCTCCGACTCAGCCCCCGGCCCGNTAGGATGCCGGAGTGGGGCTGGGGCGCTGCGCTCGGAGAGGGAGCCGCGGGGCTGCGGCAGGCACACCGCGGCCCCGACCCCCGGCAAGCCGTGCTTGGGCGGGGGCTGTGCCCCCCAGCCCCGGGACCGGCCCCGCCGGAGGCTGCGGGCCGGGGGCGGTGACTGCGGCCGGCCGGGACGTGTCGGTCACACAGCCCGTCCCGGGAGGAGCCGTCGGACCTCCGAGCCAAAGCCGGTGTTTGCCAACGCTGCCTGCTGACAGGAGCGGACGGCAATCCTGCCGCTTCCCAACGCTGACGGCTCGCAGCCGCGCGGGAAATCGGCGGGATAAAGGTCGGCGCGGAGGGAGGGAGAGGCTGGGATCCAGCTGCTAACCCCAGAGTGGGGATTTGAAGTGGTTTTCAGTGATGATGTCTTGGTTGGCAAGTTGGGTGTCCGGGTAGATTGGTTCCCTAGAGCCAAATGCAGTGTTTCTGTAGTGGCAGATGAGCAGGGAGAAAAAGTTTTTTCCCCCCAAAACTAGTAGCACTGGTTCAGAACTGCAGTGTGAGACGGCACTTGGAACCCAGGCTGTCTAGCTCACCGATATGCACTTTCAGTACTTTCCTTCAATTCCGATTAGCATGTTGTGAAGGTTTCTTTGACTTTATTTTAATGACTATGCAACAGACATGAGGAAATTCTTACCAGAAAGATGCAGGTATCTGATCATAGCCTGCAGCTCAGGTCAGTGTAAAACGTTGCATAAAATGGTGCCAGTTTCAGTAGAGACAAAGCATGAGAAGTCTCAGGAATTTCAGCCATCTTCTCAAAGTTGTTTTCTTTTTGCCTTACCCAGTTTCACCTTTCCGCATCACAGTAAATCTGACCTCTCCCTCTTGCCTCCAGGCTTGTCTGCACAAGCTAGGCCCTCGTACCAAGGGTATGTGTTGGGCACGGTTGTCCTTTGGTTGTGATGTAACTACACCAGGATAAAAAGTTCTTTTTTTCTCTCTCTGCTGTGTGAGAATGAGGAATTTTTGTAAGCTTTGGCCAGTGTTGCATTGCAAGGTACCATGCTCTCTCCACAGCACACAGCCAGCACCAAGAGGAGATGGAGCTCTTATCCATGGCCTGTGTGACTCTCCCACACAGCACAGTTCAGTCTAGCCTTGAGAGATGATGGACCAGCTATGCAGATTCCCAGCTTGGGGTTCAAAGTGTTTTGTCCAATTCAGTCATAGTTTCCAAATGGCTGCAATCAGTGAAAACTGAGCCCTGAGACTGAAGTCTGAACTTCAGCAAAATGTACTTTCAAAAGGGCAAAGAGGGTGGATTTTAGTTTTTAAGAGTAGGGGGAAAGCTGAAATGGAGCTTTTCTGAAGTTTGACTTTCTGCATTCTGCTGGAGTGTGATAGCATCTAGACAACAAAACCTCTTTAGCTGAGGGCTTTTTCTTCTGAACTCTGCCTGCCTCCTTTTCTGGATGACATAGCAATGAATGTGGAAGGGCAGGCTCTGCTGTGTCCTCCTTTGCCTTCTGGTTGTGCTATATAACCATGCAGCCCTGACAGAGCTGGCTTGAGGCTTCTCACCAGTGTTGGCAAATTTGAACACTCTACATTTGAGATTAAGAGCCTTGTCTGATCTGCAGCAGAAAGCCTTGGAGGCCTGCTGGAGGTATCTGGGTGGAGTGAGGACTTCTGATGAAGGCCAAGTAGTACCTACCTCCGAGACAAAGAAACCAGCTCAGCCTTCTAGGGCTGTGGTGTTGGCAAAGAAGTCCTGTGAAAAATGCTAGAGAAGTCTCTACTTTGTCTAGGTATGGCTTAACTCATGCAGTGATAGTAATTTTTCTTGCTTTGGGAAGTACATTGAAAGGCAAAACACTGACAAGAGTCAACCACAGAAAGGGAAATGGGTCAAGAAAGAGAAGGAGAGCATAGAGAATGCACAGAGAAACTGTGCCTAAGATGTATGTTTCCTGCCCAAAGCCTTGTTGAGAAATACATTGAGGTATGCTTGTCTTATAAATTGATGGAAAGAGAGAGTTTAATAAGTTGCTTGAATCTGTGAACACGTGGGTGACATTAATGAAAATGACTTACACTTGCTTTTGGGTCTGGAAAGACTTGTTAGGACATTCTCTTTTTCACAGGTTTAGAGCTCATTCTTCACAATTTGCAAAGTGACCATTCTGTGTATTGTGTCATCCTGCAGGTAAAAGGACACAGGAAAGAAGATGGACTGGGGAACTCTGCAGGCTGTTTTAGGAGGTGTAAATAAGCACTCCACCAGTATCGGGAAGATATGGCTCACAGTCCTCTTCATCTTCCGTATCATGATCCTGGTTGTGGCTGCAGAGAGAGTCTGGGGAGATGAACAGCAAGATTTTGTCTGCAACACGCTTCAGCCTGGCTGCAGAAATGTTTGCTATGATCACTTTTTCCCCATCTCTCACATCAGACTCTGGGCCCTGCAGCTGATCTTTGTCTCCACACCTGCGCTGCTGGTGGCCATGCATGTGGCTTACACCAGGCATGAGAAGAAAAGGCGGTTCAGAAATGGTGAGAAAATTGATATTGAAGAGCTAAAAAATGAAAAGCTTCACATTCGGGGCCCCTTGTGGTGGACGTACACCAGCAGCATCTTCTTCAGGATCATCTTTGAAGCCGTCTTCATGTATGTGTTCTATTACATGTACGATGGCTACCAGATGCCTCGCCTGGTGAAGTGCGAAGCTTGGCCCTGCCCCAACACAGTGGATTGTTTTGTGTCTCGGCCCACTGAGAAAACCACATTTACAATTTTCATGCTTGCTGTATCTGGGATCTGCATGATGTTGAATCTGGCTGAATTGTGCTACCTAGTGATAAAAATTTGCATGAAAGAATCGAGGAAAACAACAGTTTTGAAGTAATTCCCCAGTTTCAGGGTTTACTGGCTTCCCATTTCCCTTAAACTTTCTTAGGTGTAAGAAAACAATAAACAATATTTTCACACTCAAGGAAAAGGATAAAAAAATGAATGTTCATTTGTGTTTTAAAAATAATAGTCTCCCTGGGAAGCTGATGCTGAGGCAGGTTTTAAAGATCATAAGCTAATTCAGTATTCCTGCATCCACAGTTTGAAAGAGCAGCCTTCTGGCAGCAGCTTCTCCAAGTATGCCTACTGCTAGGATCTTGTTGTTGGGACAGTCCATCTTCAAAAAGTGGCAGTGGAAAGGACCAGAGAAGGCTCTAGTGCCCACAGGAGATCCAGGAATCACAAACACACTGTGTTGGCTCAGAGGCAAGCCAATAACAAAGGTTTTTGGTTAAAAGTGGGGTAAAGGAATTTTGGGGCAAATCACAGTTTTGAGAAAGACAGGGAGGTTATTGTGTTTATAGTAGGTGTCCTCTCTAAGTAATCTGGAGAGCAAGGAAATGGTGTGGGAACACAGATACTCTGGTAATGCATGCTATCAGCTTTGCTGAGCACCAGCATTTTTTTTTTCTTCTCCTTGCCTCCACTGAGAAGCATTTCTTACAGCATTGGGGGTGGCCAGTCTCAACAGCCTGTGAATGCCATTAGGTCAGTGCTGCCGCCCCATAGTCACAGAGGCTGCAGCAGTGAGAGGAATTAAGTTCATTTTTCATTCTCTTGATCAGATGGAAAAAAAGGACTGTTACCTCTGGGAAGGTGGAGGCAGTGCAACTGTCTTCCTCCTTTTCTTGTTCTCCCCCAATACTTTGTGAAGAATCTTGATACAGTAGACTTTATCTGATTAAGAGACTTTTTACCACTTGACTGGGCCTCATTCAGCTGTATACTTTTAAATGTTTTGGGGGTGTTTTTTAGTAAAAAACAAGAAAAAAAGCCTTTTTCCATTCTCTTGGTTATCTGAAATAAGTGCTTCAACTGCCAGCATGATATGCAGTGCTCCTTCCATTGTTCCTTTTTTTCTATCCAGCCTCCACAGCTTTTCTTCATAAAACCTTCTCCCTATCTGAGGTACCTTTCAAATGAGTTGAGCAAACTACTCCCAGTCTCTCTGACATTCCACATTGTGAGATTAAATCACCATTCCTTTCCTTATAGTTGGTCAAGCAGGAATTACAGACAGCTTGCGGAGCTAAAATAGCAAAGGGACCCAATCAGAAATGAGGAGGAACTTCGTATTTTTCTTAAAGTTCACATTGTTGACCTGTAAGTTGTCTATTACTAATTTGAAGAACTATATGAGTCAGTCTGGTCTTGTCTCAAGAGTTGTTTTATGCCTGTCATGGGTAGCACATGGCACACAGGACAACACAGTTTATCTTCCCAAGTGCCTGCCCCCTGAAGCCACTTCTAGAAAGCTGGCTGGTTTCCTCTCAGCTTTAATAACCGGCTTTTCCCAAAAAATTAATGAGCACTATCTCAGCTTCTCTATTTGTGTTCATCTTTTACTGTACATTTAAATTTGCCACTGTTGGAATAAACAAAGCTGCATGAATTAAAACCCGTGACCCCTCACTGTGCACTGAAAGTGGAGCATAAACAGGCTTCTATTGCTTGTGAGCTACATCCAGTGTTACAACCTAACTGCAGATGGAAATCTGTCATCTAAGAGGGGAGCAAGAAAACCATAAAAACACTATCCTCAGAACCACGAACAAAAAGATAAAAAGTCATTCATAATGAGCTGGACTGGAAACTTGGACTGTGAAAACATCCTTAGTTCAACTCCAAAGAAGAAAGTTTGGCACATATCAGGTTTGTGCTTAGTAGAGTTCCTGATTGTTCCCTGTACAAGTACAAAGAGAAAAATCTAGTCCCAGTGCTCTAGTATTACATTTCTTTTGTAACAAGATTTATTTTTTTGTTCTGAAATAATAAAGCACTCTCATGGTGTCTGTTTTCTGTATTACTTGTACAGGCTGTGTTACCTAATGCATCTAATGAAAATCTGTTTACCATAATGGAAAATGTATTCACCAATACTATACTTAATGGCCAAGGGCTAGTGTAAGTATTTTAGCCTTCTGCTGCAGGTTGGTGTTTCAGGTGGTTACATTGCCTGTTATCCTGAGGTTTCATGAGCTTATAGTGGAAGGTCACATATGTGCTCGAAATCAAATACACTGCCTGAGACAGCCTTGCAGCTGGAAAAGACCAGTGATAAACTTAACCAGCCCCACAGAGAAAGAGTTTGTTTTCCCTGCCTACCTTTGAATTTAGCTGGAACTTGGAATGAGACGCACCAAAACTGTTAACACTAACATGATGAGGTTATCTTCAACTAGCAGTTTGTCAACCAGATTATCAGACAGGAAAAAAAGACAGAACTGGGGAAAGTGTTTGGATGTAGCCAAGAGGGGTTTGATCCAGGACTGCAGCATCAGGCAATAATAGCTCTGGGATTTGTTTTCTATGTATATTTAATTTTACTGAATAGCTGCTTTTTATGTGAACAAAAATCAGATACTTTACAGGAACATGGGAATTGCACCTATTTCTACATGTGCTACATTGCATAGCTGACCTACAAATGTATTTCATACAGATTAAAATACATTGCTGTGTTGAAATTGTGTGTTCTTTCCTGAAATGCACTAGTGGTGTCTGCATTTCTGGTACTTTGTTCCTAAGCTTTCCTCAGAAAAAAGATTGCAAAGTGTGTTGAAAATTTAAGCAGCACATCTGAGGTCATGACTGTAAAAGAGACTGACTCCTCATTGTTCACTGTCCAGTGTAGCCAGGATATAAAGTGTCTAATAATGTGGTATCAGAACTGGGAAGTGTAGGAATGGGACTGGCTGAAATTATACCTTGACTGAAATGGCCAGGGAAAATCACCATTGACTCAATCAGGTTAAACTTTCATCCAAAACCATGAAACCAAAACTACAAACATGTTTGTCAGAAGAAGGAGATGTGGGGAAGCAAACTTCACTAGTAACTCACAGACCCAGAGAGAGAAAAAATCCTAATTACCCTGGAAAAAAGACTGATTTAAAAGGAAATCAGAAGTATAAATCTTCCATATTTATGACTTCTGGATATAGAAGTACCTTTATTAAAGGTTTTCTTAGACAAAAATAAAAATATCCTTTGGGTGTTTACAGCTATTATGAGCCAATGTAATATGTTATTTTATATCTGACAGGGCAAATATAAAAGACAAATTATATAGTCCATACAGAGAAGAGCATTCCTGTTTATGGAGGTTCAATTCAAAATAGTAACTCTGTTAAAAGCTGCTTTGTTTTGTAAAAAGTATACTGCAGCAGTAAGCAACAGCTAGAGTCTAGCACTTTACTAGAAACTAAACTTGGTGAAAATGAATCTGTTTTTTTCGTTAATTATAATTTCCTCACCTGAAAATTAGGCTAGTGGGTTTTGCCAGGCAACAAAATCACACTCAGAGAATTGAGCTCTATTTTTGGTCACCTGTTCTGATATTCAGGACAGCCACTACCCTGACAGGTAAGTAAGTACAGGTTCATTTGATTTTTCACCATCTTATTATCTACACAGTCATTTGAACCTGTTTGCAGACAGTGGCAAGAGTAATGGTAACTATTTGAAGCTTAATGAGCTAAGACTAATGGTAATGACTTTGAAGATAGTTCAGAAGGTACCTATACTTTGTCCCCATCTGACCAACCTAGCTTGTCATTGTCATTTTCTCTTACAGAGTATATTTCTCTTCTGTAAAGCTGGCTCAGCTTTGACCTATTTTCTAGATGAAGTTTCTTAGCCACCAAAAGAAAGTCTTTATAACCTAGGTTTGGAAATGCATTGAGCTTTAATTTGGAAGGCCCAGATGAGGAAACAAGTCACATCTCAGACTCTGTATCTGAGAACATTCCTTGCTCTTGCTGTGGTTGGTCCCCCCATTCTACTGTAGCTTAAAATGTCAGAATTGGTCACATTATTGCAGACACCTTCTCCCTTTTTCTGACAGTTTAATCACTGCTGCTAACTCAGAGATTATTTCACAACTGTCTGCTCTATGTATTTGGATAGCCAAATCCATTGTATTTGAATTAGCCATCTACTGAAAAATATCCTCTCCAAGAACACCATCAGGTAGCCAGATGCTTGCATAAATCGTTGTGGTAAAGGAGTGATACAGTACCAGTATGATACACAGTTTAGAGAAGTATGTTTTCAGTGAATTGATAGAGAACTTGTAGAGTTGAGCCATGAATGACTGCACATTGCAGGTGAATGTTTTGAAGAGCAGTATATATTCTGTGTGCTGTTAAGAACCAGCATTCTGCTCATAGCCTGACACAGTCCCCAGGAAAAGGAATACTGACTGTAGTGAATGGTGTAGACACACTGGTCTGAAGCAGGTGGCATTTTTCAATTGATAAGCTGTGCTGGGCAGGTTTACTTGCTTATGCAAGATGTATCTTTTCTGTTGTCTTGGCAATTATGGCAATTTTGACATGTCAGTTGGGAAAGAGAGCAGGCTTAAAACTGTAAATCGAGATAATGAAATCTGGTTTAAAAGTGTTCTGCAGATAATTTTCTTTGGCGATTCAATCTTTATGACAACACATAAAAACTCCTCCCACACCTCTCAGCGATGTGCACATTAGCAGGAGGAATGCTGCACTTCTGTTGCGATGATCAGAAAACTTGCTATCTGTTTGGTATCCAACTATCAACATCTCCTTTGTCACAAGACTTCTTTCACTTGATTTGAAAGTATTATGGCAATCCTGGTATACAGAGTCAACCCTGGCTCTCATTGTTCCTGAGTTTTCCCAATTGAAAGATAAAGGTGATAACTGCGTCATGTTCACAGGGATCAGAACAGTTCAGTCAATCATTGTTTGTTAAGATCATTGCAACAGGTGCCAGAAAAAATATTTTATAATTATTATGTGGTAAAGATTTCAAACCTATTGTATGTTGCATCATTAGTGTAATGTCTGCTCACAGTTAGTCAAGTCCCTGCCCTATTGCATCCTTTCCAAGGACTGTTTAATATACAGTTTAAACAGCTTCCACAACCAGTCCAGCACAGACAAACAGAAACAGTCTATTCCCTTACCCACACACGTGCACACAGACACAGAGCAACAAACTGACTAAATCATTCCCTCACTTTTATCTGATAGAAGACTGAATGAGACATTGCAACATGGATTTGTCAGGCATAATTTCTGCCTATGTCATGACACAAGCTTTTGTGAATAGCAGTAAAATAGTTATTAATGACTCATTGTCAGAGCATCAGGATCCACCAAATGGGATAAACTGTACGCAGCTGGGAGGAGCTGCAGGTACACAGGAAGATAAGTGCAGGATTCAATAAGATCTCTATCACCAAGAGAAATGTTTTAACAATAGCAGTTTTAGAATGTAGGAAGGTCTAAATGCTTCTATTGTGAAACATGAAGCACTTGCAAAACTAAAAAAAAAAAAGATGGAGACCTGTTCTGAAGCAAAAAACAGTTTTGTAAAGAATAGCTGGAGTTTGTGGAAGATCATTGGTGGAACAGGAGACAATAACATGATTGACTTGAAAAAATACCAGACTGGTATGCATTAAAGGTTTGTCAAAACCAAGATGTTTGAACTTAATTTTTCAATCTTTTTAGCACCCAAAAATCTGTTTGCCAGCGCAGGATTTGTCCAGCACGATCTCTGTCAACATGGTTCCTTTGTGCTTTTAGCAATTGTAATAAGACATTCGTATGCTATAGTATGTTCCACCTAACTAAGCATATGAGGTGGCATTGTGAGTAAATAAAATTCCAATTAATATAAGTGAAATTTGTGATGGATTTTTTTTTCTTCTCCTCAACACAGTAAAAAGCTCCTTATACCTTGGTTGTGTGTCTCACAAAGCAGGCATTGCTCCCAACAGGAGGAAGACAGAAACCCGGATCACTGTTGAGTTTTGCCGGCCATTTTACGGTATGTGCAAACATTGGTGGAGTTCACTGAAGCCCATTCTGCAGCCATGAGATTATTTCCCACCAATGGTATGCCACTTTGTGCTACCAATTTCTTTAATTCCAAAGGCAGACCATCACATTGTGCAGCAGTTTGGATTTTGTAGAGAAATTGTACCACACATAAGAATGTTTTTTCTATTTCAAAGCAAGATGCCTATTGCTGTTCCTTTCTGTGGAAAGCAGTAATTATCTGAGGCCTTTACAAATTCATCATGCATGACATCAAGGTATATTCCTGTTAAAACATACGGTATTTGTTCTTACCTTTACACAATGAAAAAGAACATCCTTGTTTAGAAGCCTTGGTTGTGGTTTGGCACAATTAATTGCCCACTGGCAATACAAGTTTAGGACACTAACACTGACGTCATTCTTTCCTGCTCATTCTTATCCTGTCTGTGTCTCTCTCCCACCCCATTCAACACAGTAGCTCCACTCCAGGACCTGCACTGTGCCAGCACAGTTGTTTGCACAGCTGTGCTCAGCACTGGACTGGCTCACTGTTTTAGCTGATGAAGAAACAAATGTTTTGCTTTGCTGGATTGTATTTCAGATGGATTAATTCCTTGATCTACCTTACAGGGAGGCCATATGAACTTCCACACTGACAAGACTGTGGGGCAGTAGGCCATGGTGTTGGGCAAGAAGAGCTGCAGGGAATGAGTGGAAGGGGTGGAGGGAATGGCAACATGAAGTTTATTTGCTGCTACACATGCTGCAATTTCAAACCACAGCCTCTGGCTGTGTTTTCCCGAGCAACTGCTACTAGAAAGGCAAAAATCTTAATGGCCTTTTACTCCCTTTGCTGCTGTACCCATCCTTGGTCTCTATTCCTCTCTACTTGCCCTGCTTCTCAGCTACTGGCCGTCTTCTTCCCATCTCCAACACAATCTGTCCTCAATTTTTGTATGAGTTGATTTAACTCACTAACTCAGCAGTGAACTATTTGTAATCTGCCTTTTGATTTTAGTTATTTTTTCAGCTCAGTTGGCCTTCTGCCACACTTGTGGCAAGAATCAATGTGTTTCAAATACCACTATTTTTATTTCATTTTTCTGTCTGTAGTGTCAGAAAAAAAATAGCATCACACTATGACAGAATGATAGCAGTCATAATTCCTCTTAGGATTCTCCATGTCCTCTGTCCCTCTTTTTGATTCTTCTTCCTAACAGATGCCTAGCTTGTACAGTTATAGCTCTTCCTCTGCTACATGTTGCATGGAGCTTTTGGTTCCATGAAGATGACTGGAAAGCATCTCACTGTTACATATCTCAGAACATTCAGATTTATTTTGTTGTTGTTGTATTAGGACACTTCTCACATTTCCAAAGGAAAGAACCAGAAAGAACCAGATGAAGACAGTTCTGCTAGGTGAAACACCAACCTAGAGTCTCAGTGTTATTCTCAGAACCAGATAACCTAGGACGATATATTTGGTCTTCCTGGGCCTCCATTCCTTCAATCTAGAAGTCACAGTGTTGTCCTACAAACTGCAAATAATAATTCTTCCTGACACCAGTTCTTATGCTGCGTTCTCTGATGTGGTTTGGCAGTAGTGTCTAATAGAACAGAACACTGATCACTAACAAGTACAATAATAAAAATTAGCATATAATAAGAAATCAAACTACAACTTCAGTCCTTTGATTGCTATGTTATTTATTAGTTCTAAAGTAATTTGATTCATCCATGTAGAAAACAACTACAGATTTTAATTCTCCTTACTTCAAGCTGTGCCTCCAGAGGTAGCAATACCCTTTCCCAGCATTTAAATATCTTTAGTGCCATCTTCTGTAGGACAGTGGCATGTCAAGTGCAATTCTCTTTATTGACATACCGTACACTGCCACGAGCTGAGCTGAAGGCATTTGGAGCACTTTTTTTGACTGTGTGGACAGAACTGCAATCACCTCTGCTGAGCCATGGCATCGCTTTGGCATGGTACTGCAGTTAAGGGGTCTTTCCACTAGACTGTGCTTGGATGCACAGTTACAGTAAGAGTGATCCTCTTCTGTACTTCAAACTAGATGTTTAAATTAAAAATAGAATGGTCTGAAAAAAATTTTACAGGAATGATCTGAAAAAGTTTTTTTTTCTTGTTGAGCAGCAGCTCAGGTTCAGACTAAAATCAATCAAGAAATATCTGTTTAACTTACAAGAACTTTCTATCACTTCATAAAGCTTGGTGTCTATTTTTTATTTTCTTTCCGGGTACCTTGTCATGAAAACCTAATTAATCTAATCTTAAAAATACCTGCCTGACTGCTCTGTTTCCCTACTTCTGGAATTCACTTTGTTTCTGCACGAGTCAAATAATGTATGGCTAAATGTCGCTCTAAATGTGGAACAGGGATTGTCACCTGTGTGAAGGCTTGGATGGAACACAAAAGGTTGCACGAAAGAAGATAATTAATCCCACTCTGGAGACGTTCAAAACCCAGCTGGACACATTCCTGGTAATCTGCCGCAAGTGACCCTGCCTTGGCAGGGATGTTGGACTGGATGATCTCCAGAGGTCCCTTCCAACCCTAATGATTCTGCGATTCTGTGTTAATTAAAGGAAGGCTAAGAATTTTATAAGTGTGCATTTTAATGTAAAAACTTAAATGTCACCTTAAGTTGTATGCTGCTGTCTGGTGTTAATGACAATGGAGAGGACCCTTTAAACATAATGAGGAGTAGTAGTGCTTTGCAGCTTTAAAGATAATCCATTTCCACGGCTCTTCAATCTGTCAGAAAGTCCACATGAAGAGACACTTTTTAACACCATTAACTAAATCCGAGCCTATTTTCTTTCTGAATAAACGCCTTAGAGAGACAAGTCCCATTCTTCCCCCATTGTTTGGCTGCAGATCCTCCTGTTCTAGTATATGACTAACAAATAGCCCTCCATATGTACTCAACATGCTTTCAGGCTTGGGCTTTCACCAGTACATAATTGGTTCTTTACTTCTAAAGCTGCTTCCTTCAAGTTTTCCCCATGGATTTTACATTGCATCCTTGCCTGTCCCATTTTCTACAAATGATCCAAAGGGTTTTGCTGACAGACCAAACCTCTTCTTGCATGCACTCAGAAGGGAATTCTTGGAAAGGAATTTATTAGCTGATTGGTGTAGTTCTGTGGCAGGCGGGCACTGCATCAGCTTCTTCTAGCTTGAAATGTAAGGGATTCTATCATAAAAACCTTCTGTAGCGCTACTAAAAGGCTGCTCTAGAATTTCACTACCCTCCTGTACAAGAACATTTTTCTCAAAAAAACAGGTATCAAAGCCAGTTTGTACAGATAGTGGGAAATACCACCTGAAACTTCCAGAGATGGAAAAAGCCATCAGAGGAACACCTAGTGCTTCATGCTATTAAACCTTTTGGATAGATGGTTGAAAATGAAAAATCTCTATCTGACTGTCCCTAAAATCAAACCTCCTGCCCTTCAACTGACCTTATGAGCTGAGAGACTTCACTGCATGAAGGAAGTTTTAATGTCAGGAGTTACTGCGGCTGCTGGGATTCCATCCTGTACCCTAACATGGCCTCTCATGCCCCAGTGCTTCAGGACCAACCGTGCGATACTACTACATGTTACAGTCATGGCAGCTCTGTGTTTCAGATACAGCACCGATCTCTGAACAGTCACCTGTCCTTGTGCCACCCCTAGTGCTTAGCATCAACAGAGATCTTCCTCCCTAGTGTCTTCAGCCAAAAGATTTATAGGCACCAATCAAGCATTTCAAGAATACAAGAACATGGGCATGGTCTGATTCAGTTTCTCACCAGTCCTCTGCTACACACAGCTCTTCAAAGTGTCTCAAATGTTTCCTGGATGTATTTTTTACTAAAGCAACAGTGTGCCTTGGGAATGACTGGTATTGTTCAGCTTCCAGCTCTTTGTAGAGTAACTATCAACAGAAACTCTTACATTACTGCTGAAGAGTTGTGGAGCCACCATGCCAGTTCAAGTCATTCTGTCTTTCATAAAATCATAGGATGGTTTGGGTTGGAAGGGACCTTAAAGATCTAGTTCCAACTCTCCCTGCCAAGGGCAGGGATACCTACTAGACCAGATTGCTCAAAACTCCATCAAACCCGGCCTTGAACATTTCCAGGGAAGTGGCATCTGTAATTTATCTGGCAACCTGTTCCCATGACTACCACACTCACAGTAACAAACTTCTTCCTAATATCTAATCTGAATCTACCCTCTTTCAGTTTATAGCCATTCATTCCCCCTTGCCCAGTCATTACATGCCATTGTGAAAAGTTCCTCTCTGTCTTTCTTGTAGGCCCCTTTAGGAACTGGAAAGCTGCTGTATGGTCTCCTTAGAGCCTTCTTTTCTCCAGGCAGAACAGCCCCAACTCTCTCAGCCTGTCTTCATAGCAAATGTGCTCCAGCCCTCTGATCATCTTTGTGGCTCTCTCTGGACTCACTCCAACATGTCCACACCCTTCTTACGTTGGGGGCCCCCCGAGCTGGATGCAGGACTCCAGGTGGGGTCTCATGAGAGCAGAATAGCACAGGAGAATCACCTCCCTTGACCTGCTTTGAGCAGAACCACCTCCCACTCTACTTTTGATGCTGCCCAGGCTGTGTGGCCATGTTCCTTTCTCTGCAGCAACACTGCAGAATACACAAAAGCCTAACCAAAATACAGGTGATAATAATAATTCTGAGTACTGATGCTGAAAATGTTACAAGCAACTTAAATCATAACTTCCAGAATAGTGACAACTGATCTGTGGTTTGGGTTTTTTTTGATTTTTCTTTTTCCAAAGTTCTGCTCACTGCAGCTTGACAGCTGATCCTAACTGAGGAGGGTCTGAGAGAAAGAAAAACGGGGTTGGCAGCCCTTTGGGGCTCTTCATGCAGGACACACATGCAGCACCTGCGAGGTTTATCTGCTCTCAGAGACGAAACCCTCCTTTTGGTGAAGAACTTGTCCGGTTGTTTTGGTGCGCTTTTTCCCCTTTTGCTCCGGTATCTATGACACCTCACGGAGAGCCGTGCATTCGGTGGTCGGGGCGAGGCGCCCTCTGACAGCGGTGCCGGCAGCCGCGCCCCGGCCACAGCGCGCTCCGGAGCGCAGCGAGCGGGCAGCGGCTCCCGCGGCGCTGCTTCCGCCGGAGCCCGGCGGGACGGGAGGGGTTTCTCACGCTTCCGTCCTCTGCGCGGGAAGAAACATTTTTATTTCCCGGGAAATCCCGCGGGGGTGGGATGGCTCATCTGCACAGTGGCAATCATTTTCAAATGAAGGGGGAGAATCCGCTTGGAGCCTCCGGGGAGAGGAGAGGGGCTGCCGGCCCGTCCCCGTGTGAAGCGGCGGCGGGAGGCGGGGAGGGGAGGGGAGAGAAGGAGGGCCGGGTGCCCCGTGGCTGCGGGGCGGCCGCCAGAGCTGCCGGCGCCGGCCGGGGGGCGCAGGCAGCAGCAGGGAGGGCGCTGGGCACGGAGCTGGGCACGGCCCTGGGCAGGGCGCTGGGCACGGGCTCCCGGCGCCGCCAGCCCCGTCCCACCGCTTCTGCCATAGCCCCAGCAAAGTTTGGGGGCGCCTCTTCCCCCGGCTTAAACGACCTATGCGCCATCGCCGCCTGGACTCTTCCCAACGAGTTGCGCCTTGGCGGCTTCCAAAAGCCTTCCTCCCGTCAAGTGTAAGTAGAGCGCCCTGGGCTGCGCCGCTCGGCTCCGGGCAGGGACGCGGCCGCGGGCGCCCTCCGAGCCGGCGCTGGAAGCGGGAGGCGGGGGCCAGGAGCCTGCCCGGAGCCTCTGCCCGCTCGCCGCGTCCCCCGGCCGTGGGATGGGCGCCAGGGAAGGGCAGGGCGGGGCCGAGCCTGGTCATCCTGCTGAGGAGGAGTCGTGGCAGGGGCCCTACTGCTCTGAGTACCTTCCTGAGGGATCTCGGTGCGAGTGTCCCTCTGTTCCTGCCCCACCGAGGGAACCGTCTGCAAGCAGCGGTCTCGCAGGTGGGACGGTAACTGAGCCTCGTGTGACAGGGAGAAGTGTCCAAACCTCACCAAATACCTCAGAAGATGCAGTGGAGGACAAAGCAACAAATATCTATATCCAGGATTGTTGTGTTGGGGCATGTAATATCTTCCTTAAAAGTTGCCACTAACATGTGAACACTGATGTGCATTTCAAGCTAGTTTAGTACTCAGAGTAAAGTTAAGTCTTATATAACAGAGCCAGAATTTCTTTCACCATTTTGAGTGGTGCTACACAGAATGATGGAGTTCACGAGCATAACCCAAGATGGTTCCAGGGTTCCTTGAGGTGAGCTCCGAGTTATCTGGCCCATACAAACACTTTCTACTGATAGTGGGGAAGACTGCCAGGTGGCCTCCCTGCATTGACCAGACTTTTACCTCACTCTGTTCGCATCTTTGGTTTGGGTTACTGACACGTGCCAGTTACTCACTTGTTCCGTTAAGACTCATGAGTGATGCAAAGTATTGAGGTGAATAAATATTCTTTGGAAGGTATGAAGCTTGATTAAGTAAAAATTTGCCAATGTTATAAGCAAAAACATTTGTTTCATTTGTGTCTTTTTTTTTCCCCTGTAGGCAGAACGTATTTGTGTTCATTGCTGACTCACTGAAGAAATCATATAAGCCTAGCATGTTATTAGGAATCATTAGTGTGTTAGGTCTTTAAGACACTGACATAGATGTGAAGAATGAATTGAACTGAGTAGCCAGACATACTAGAAGTATTTACCTTTAAATTTACCTTTAAGGCAAATTTAAAGGGAAATGAGAGAATCCTACTGGAACATTTTAGAATTAAACTAGAAAAAATTTAAATGGTTTCCACAGTACAAAGGTGTACTTGGAGAAGTTTGAACAAGGTCTCCCTTGCAGTTACTTTAACATGCCTGGAGTCCTCTCAGACGGATACTCAAACGTTGGAGTCCCTGCTTCTCTGCGGTGAAAAAGGGTCGAGTCTTTGAATGCCAGAAAGGCTCATCTTTTGTTTGTATATCTGGGGTGGGGGGCGGGCCACTCCTTACTGTGCAGTTTTTAGATCTGTGTGGCTGATCGTGTGTGGGCACCTGACAGCTCTGTCTCATTCATGCTTCACTCACTCGGGATGTAGGACTGTTGCCCTCATGCTCCACGGCTGTTCCGAAGTCCCCCGGTAGCTCCACACCCTTCACACCTTCCAGCTTTACTGGTGAGTCACTGTCTTTTCATTCCAATGTATAGCTCTAAGATGGCATTTGAGTGTTCTGGGGGAGAAAAGGAGAAAAAAAAGCTAAAACTGCTTTTAGTTCGTGGTTTTCCCCTGTGGCTAATGAATCAGGGCAGGGGTTTGTTCCACCAGGGAACAGAGGAGTTTAACAGGTGGGCTGTAGCTCCTCCTGGGCTCAGCTCTGCACTCCTCCTGCTTTTCCTTTGCTCAGGCCAAACTTTCACTCAGGGGTCAAGTGGAGTCAAGAAGAAGTCAAAAGAAGTTTTGCCTGGGATTTAAGGAGGAGGCTCCATAGCAGTAAAGTAAGTTCAAGGTAATAACAAGATCAGTTAAGGAATTAATTGTTAACACGTGTTTAAAATACAGTGAGAGTGGTGATCGATGTGTCTGAAAGTATGACACAGTGAGCAAGAAGAAAGTTATTTTTCAAATCCTCATTTAAACAATTTTATATAATGAACTGTAAAACCTCTACTGTGATTTATGAAACGGTCACCATTGAGTTTCATATTACGTTTCACTGGAAATTATAGTAGCTCATTCTGTGCCTGCATATATGCCAGTTTGTCTGGAATTACGTGGTCACGCTGCAGACTTTTTGCAGGATGACTGCTTTTGTCTGATTTAAATTAAATTAGCAGAATTAAGAACCTGGTAGTAATGGAGATGCATGATTGTTTGATGTAAAAACAAATTAAATATTGCAGGTTGTTTTAACAGTTTTTTTTTTTCATACTGCTTTATAAAATGTAGACAATTTTGAAGAAAAAAATCCAGATCCCAAGTTTTTAGACTGTCACAAGAAATTAAAGGAAATACAGGTTGAATCTAAGAAATTGCATTCAGACAAAGATAGGTTAGGTTTCTAAATAATTGTTGTGGGACATTTTTTGTAAATGCCAGTATAATAAAATCATAAATACATCAGGTGTTATAATCTGGTAATGTATGTAACACAGCTGTGGATTTATTTGTGTGCATATGTGTATATAAATACAAAAACATACACATGTTTAAGTGAAATTATAAATAATAAAATGTCAAATTTTGCACACCTGATACATAGTGATGAACCTTTTTGGTGACGTCATCAGAAATAAAAATAACTGGCAAGTTTGTAGATGTCACATTATAATGATTCCTCTCCTGTAGAGGGGTAGATATGACATTTCAGCTTCTAAAATTTATTCTCTCTTGCTTGTTCTTTTTGTCACATGCAAAGTGTGTTTATGCATGTACTAAACTAGTAATTAATAACACAACATTGATTCTTAAATGCCATGGCAATTTTTATGAATGTCCATTTTTAAGTGTTGATCACAGGGAAATTATTTTCTAAGTGAACCAAGCAATACAAGACTCCCTCTTCTTATTAAATGATACGAAGGTTCATGAAGTCCTTGCTTTTCATACTGCTGAACTAGATTGTTTTCTGAGACAGATTCCCTATCATTCCCTAGAGGGTATTCATGGACATTATGAAATACAGATAAAGATGTTTCATTTCTTAATCTGCACTTTTTTCCAAGCACAAAAAGAAACAATGTCTTGCAATCCATATTGAAGACTAGGTTGTAACAGTTGCCTGTCTCTGTATTTCAGCAGCACTGAAAGTGATGCTGTACAGTTGAGGTTTATGTAATACTACAAAAGCAAGCTTGGGATTGTTCTCAGCTAAAATATTGAATTGTGGCTATTTAAATTTAAATACAGGTATTGTTGAACTTAATGGTAAAAAATAAAATAATCTGTGAGCTTTGTGGACCTTTTGGTTTCATTTAATCTACTGTAATCATTATTTGTATCAACGCACCTCTTTACAGCTGTTGGTGTGATTTTTAGATGAATTATATTGGCCTTAAGAATTGCTCACTGAAGAATGTATTGACACTGAAGAAAGACACAGGGCCTGGATTTCTGGGAACTCTCCAGCCAGTGGAGATATGTAACTTTGTATTGCCCTTGGAAATTATGTCCTTCCAGTATTTATGTGCTATGGACAAGACATGTTTCTGGTGAAGGCAACAGCTGGCTGCAGTCCATACTAAGATGTACACTGAGGGTTTTCACCTCAGTGCAGTTAAGATGCTCTGAGGTATCTGCTCATGGCTTAAATGCTTTCTCTTTGTGTGCAGGATGAATTTGCACACTCTGATACACAGAAATAAATCTTTTAACTAATGTAAGCATTAGAATAGCTTTATTATGTGTATCCTTTGAGAAGTGCATTGTGTCATGTCTTTGGTGTCCTGAATTATCTCAGCCTGGGCATTGCTGACCTGTAGTAAAAAGGAAAAAAAAAAAATCTGGAGTAGTATTAGTGAATGGAGAATTATTAAGAATAAGCTAGATGGATATATTATTTATTGCCTTTACAAATTGTGATTGTTTTTCTGCTAGTCACTAGATAGATCTTCAGAAAAGCGCAAAATACCCTGTTTTTATTGTAGCCATCACTGTCTGTTGATCTCTTAGAGAGATGCACAGCAGTGTGCCTGTAGGGGGAAAAAATTGGTACCTGTGCTCACCTTACAAATGCAGGGCTTATACTTTTTCAGAAGGGCAGGCCAACTTTTTTTTTGGTGCAACAGAAGGTAATAGCTGTCTTTATAAAAAACAGTGTGTGGACTTTGTGCCATTGGACACAAGGGTAATCACAGCCATGCTGAAAATGGTGATGAATTCAAGAAGGTTTAATGGGCTAACTTTTTGCTGGTTAATAAACTTTCTACTACAAGTATTAGTAACAAAAGAACAGACTGTAACTTTGACTGAGCTGCCTATTTTGTTTGAGCTGGATGGATAATAAAGAGTGAGGCAAAGAGTTTTGAACTGAGAGGCACAGAATAATGTAAAGAATAGCAGAGAAAGGAAATACTGAACTTGGGTTTATGCTAAACTTCTTTAATCCATCAAATATCACATTATTAATTTTTTTTTCCTACATTTTCCCACTCAAAATGAGAACATGCCTGAACAACAGTTTAGTTCTGTTCAAAGCTTGAACTAAATTTGATATATCTTCAAAAGGTTTTGAGTAAAAAAAAATTTTAGATTAATTCATTATGCCCTTAAAAATTATTATTTGTCAAGATTAAAATTACTTAACCATCCAAAATATTTTAAAGCTTGTAAAATTAAGAGTGATGATTAAATTTTAAAATAATATAAACATATTATAGTAAGACTATGAAAATACTACACCAAAATTTATTCAGCTTTGGGCTACTGTTTTAAGAGGAGAAAAAATACATTCTTCAAAAAAGAATCTGAAAATATTTAAAAAAAAAGAAGAAAAAATAAATGTTTCAGAAGGGGCAACATACTTACACAAAATCAGTGTTTTGTTAGTATCATTGTTTACAGTTTATTCTGTTATGTTGGAAAAATAATTCACATATTAAAGGGGTTGTGGTTTTACAGAATATCAAAGATGTATTTTTAAGGGGAGTTTTTGTTAAATTAACTTAGTATGATAAAAAACAAATTAGTATTCCAGGATTTACAAAACTGCAAAATACTAATGGGTGTGTTGTTGCTTTTTGTATGAAAGCATACTAGTCAGCAGTTACAGGTGTTTCATTGCCTCACAGTAAAATCAAGTTATAAAAAAGTACCTTAAATAAATTTAATGTCTTTAATTGCCTTAACTAAAAGCCTGAAAGAAGTTCAGTACAGACTTTGGAAATACTTCTTTTGAAAAAAACAGTGACATAATTGCTGGAAATTACATTAATACAATGATGAGAATAGTACATTTTTTCAGTGGTAAATTCCTAGCTGTAATGATTAACACCTTTTTTTTCTTGGGAATTGTAAAACACCCAGGTGTTTGGATAAGAAGTATAAGAATAGTAACGTGTAATTAAGTTATATTTGTAAAATATTCTAAGATTTTTAAAGAAGAAGATAATTGCTTTTCTGATAGTAGGTTTTTTGTATACAAATTGTTAAATCTGAATTGCAATTATGATACAAGTATTTCTGAAGGTATTGAAGTTAGGTGAAGGTAAAATTTTTTATTTTGTTTTCAGTTGAAGGTGGACATGTAAAATACAAAAGTGAGTTTATTAGGAGAATGAAATATACTTCTTAGATATATTACAATATTTAACATATAATCCAGTTAGGAATAGGCCAAGGATAACAGAAGTGATACCAGCAGACTTCTCTTGTTTGTCAATTGGAGGAAGCTTGTGAGGAATCTGATATTAAAAAAAAAATTGCAATTTAAGACTTTCCAAATCAGCATTTGTGTCTCTACCTAGAATTGGACTTGGGAGGCTCATCATACAGGAATTGGTGGAAACTGCTGAGAATATATGTCAGTTGTTTGTCTCAGAAGTAAGGTCATAGGATGTAATTTTATTTTTTTCCAAGAAAATCTCTGTGTATAGTTGCTGAAGTGACCTTGAGTTTGTTGTTCTGGTTTTTGTTTTGTTTTAGTAATGTTGCAGTAGGTATGTTTCAATAACACTAACGGCCAGGACAGTAGGGGAAATGGCATAGAAACCTTTTCACTATTCCTCTCAGAATTTCTCATTCTTCCCAATATTTCAAGTTGTTAAAGTATTTCTGTTTTTTTTTTTAGAAATAAACAAATTCAGACTGACTAGGCTTTGAGAACATGCTTGTTGAGTTGTACACATTCCAAAATTAAACTGCAAATACCCTAGGTTTTGAGTAATTATTTTTCTGTGTTTGTACAGTGAAAAAATAGCAGAGATCTGGGACTTTACTAACTTCCTGAATACTGGAATAAATAAGTTCTGGTAACAATAAAATTGTTAGAGTTAGGCAAACATTGTATCACACTCTTGATACAAGTACAGTTGCATTAATAGTAGGATTATTTTGCTTAATTGACCTGATTTCTACCTGTTCTTTTCTAAACGTAGACAGGAGTAGTTAGAGCCATCTTAGATAGAGGAAACAATGTTTTTTTAAATATTTAAATAATGTAGAAATTCTAACTTATGAATCCTTCTTGCCATCCAGTTGCTTATAGGCACTTAAGCTTGTATGGGCTCTGTGAGAGCACTAAACATCTCCCTTCTGTGCTCACCAAAGCCTGTGGCTGCATGGTCACAGGATTATCTAGTTCTTAATGTACATGTGCAATATTCTGCAAAAGCAAGTGGCCTTAAATATCATTTGTTGAGGATCAATCTGTTCTGCCCCAGTGTTGTGTAATTATAAGATGTTTTAACATTGCTCTAATTGCTCCGATGTTCTTATTGTAGGTTAGAAATCTGAAACAATGGGTGACTGGAGCTTTCTGGGGAGACTGTTAGAGAATGCGCAGGAGCACTCCACGGTTATTGGCAAGGTTTGGCTGACGGTACTGTTTATCTTCAGGATACTGGTGCTGGGGGCTGCTGCTGAGGAGGTCTGGGGAGACGAGCAGTCGGACTTTACATGCAACACTCAGCAACCTGGTTGCGAAAATGTTTGCTATGACAAAGCCTTCCCCATTTCTCACATCCGCTTCTGGGTGCTGCAGATCATTTTTGTCTCCACTCCAACCCTCATCTACCTGGGCCATGTCCTGCACATTGTACGCATGGAGGAGAAGAGGAAAGAGAAAGAGGAGCTGAAAAAGAAGGGAAGTGGCAAAGATGGCAACTACCCAGTAGCAGCCGCGTCTGGCAGTGGTGGTGGAGGAAGCAGCAATAACGTCAAAGATACTGTTGGCAAGAGGGGGAAGGAGAAGCTCCCAATCCGTGACGAACGTGGTAGAATCCGTATGGGGGGTGCCTTGCTCCGTACCTACGTCTTCAACATCATATTCAAGACACTGTTTGAAGTGGGCTTCATTGTGGGCCAGTACTTCCTATATGGCTTTGAGCTAAAGCCAGTCTACCAGTGCAGCCGCTCACCTTGTCCACACACTGTGGACTGCTTCATCTCGAGGCCCACTGAGAAGACCATCTTCATCATCTTCATGTTAGTGGTGGCCTCAGTGTCCCTGCTGCTGAACATGCTTGAGATATATCACTTGGGGTGGAAGAAACTTAAGCAAGGCATGACAAGCCAGTATATCCTTGAGATGCCTGTCGCAACAATGACGCCGGTTATGGTAACAGGGGAGTCCAAACCTGTTTCCCTGCCGCCGCCAGCACCACCCGTGGTGGTCACGACTGCCACGCCAGCCTCTGTTCTTCCTGACACCCGCGCTGTCACACCTCTGCTGGCCCCAGTGTCCATGGCATCATACTATGCTACAGCTGCTCCAAGACCACGGCCCCCCTCCAACACAACCTCCATGACAAGCTACCCTTCTGCTCCACAAGTTCCGGAGGAGAGGCACCGTGCTGTGACTCCCACGCCCATCTCCACTCCCGTCACCATCCCGACTCCCATCCCCACGCCCACCCCAGCCATCATCAACTACTTCAACAGCAGCAGCCGTGCCCTGGCGTCCGAGCAGAACTGGGCCAACATGGCAGCAGAGCAGCAGGGGAAGGTTTCCTCCAGCTCTGCAGGCTCATCTACCCCCAGCAGCGTCCGCCATCCCCTTCCCGAGCAGGAAGAGCCACTGGAGCAGCTACTCCCACCCCCGGCTGTGCTGCCTATTGCCGCAGCCAACAGCGGCAGCAGCACCAGCCTGAGCGGGGCGAGCGGCAGCAAGTGGGATGTGGAGGGCGAGGTGGAGCTGTCGGGGGCACGGCCCGTCTCGGCTGCCTGCACCACGGTGGAGATGCACGAACCCCCGCTGCTCGTAGACACGCGGCGCTTGAGCAGGGCCAGTAAGTCGAGCAGCTGCAGAGCCCGGTCAGACGACCTGGCTGTGTAGGGCGGTCGCCCCTGCTGAGGGGAGCAGGCGGTGGAAGGCAGAGTGGGCAGGGGAGCTGCCCGGGGAGGCCAGGCCTGGCGTGGGTGAGAAGGCCTGGGCTTCAAACTTAGACGCTTGCTGTTTTTGCACTCTGTGAGTTGTAGTGGGGAAAATTATCAACATTTTCGAATAGGTCAGGGGTGACCGAAGCGCAGCCCGTGGGCCAGGGGACCAGTCCCACTTTCCTTCATGTTCGTGGCAGATCCCTCAAGGGCAGCCATAGGGGAGGCCTGCACAGTAACAGGTGGCGATAGTAGCTGGTCATGTGCCCTGAGGCTGATTTTTCATCCGAGAAAAATGTTAATATCCCTAGTGCCTATGCACCTGGCTGTCATCTGCCTTTTGCCCTTGCCTTCACTTTCACCCTTTTTCACAGAAGCTCTACATGAGCAGATGCAATGATTTACTTTCTTCCTCTTAAATCTTATGTAGCACTATGGCAAATATCAGGGTGGCATATTGCCTGTTGGCACCTGTTGTCTCTATGGACCAACTTGCCATATTAAAGGTAACTCAGTTTCTTCCATATAGCATGAGTTAATGAACCTTTTGTGCTCATGGCAAGTCACCAATGTGGTCCTTGGCCAGGGAAAGTTTAGGGAGCCCCTGGAATAGATTTTTGAGTTTCTTCTTTCCATAATTTTTTTCTTTTTACTCTTGACCTGTTAGGAAGTGTTTGGTTTGACCTTCTATCCAGTGTTTGCTGATCATGATCACACCATGTTTATAAACCTGCCAATATGTTTGAGCATTTTTTATTATAATTTCAGCTGACTTCTAAAATTGCTTACAGGAGGACAGGAATTTAAACCACACCTTGGAAATTATTACCCAGAACAATTTCTCTTCAGAAAGCAAGGATTATGATTTCAATACACTGTGGCCCCATACATTGCCTGTGGACAAAAAATTAGGATAAAGTACAGCTCTGCATTGTAGACTATTACATATCAGCTTAAGTTTGTTGGAAAAATGCTTTTTAGAAGTAAACTTGAGTGCTTATTTTTAAGTATTTGAACATTTTGAGAATAATCTGTAGGTTTAAAGTTACTTGACTGTGCACTTCATAATTTTAGTTTGATCTTTGATCTTACAAGAAAATGTAAGAGGAAAGAAACTTACTAATGGTGAAATCCCCAAAGCAACGTTATTTCCTGTTATTCCCTTTAATGTCAATCTGTAGTGTCTTCAGGTCAGTGTAAACAGATTTAGATAATACTGTATTGCAGAAAAGGTGGCTAAAATATCTGGGCAGCATGGTGGCTGAAGAGTCCCTTCTGATCCCACTGAAGTCACTTGCAGAATTTCCATTCAATTTAACAAGGAGCAAGATATGGGAATGGATCTTGCAGGCATTATTCAAGCAAAATTAACATTCACATAAAGTTTTGGGAGCCAGAAGAAATTTAGATTTTGGGCCTTGGAAAAGACTCCTGCTTTTGGAAAATTTTGTCTTTCCCTTAAAAATAGTTGAAGGAAAGTACTAGGTATTTTTTTCTAAGGTGCAGCTTTCCTTACAATGGGCTCTGACCTTTATTCCCTCATTAACAATACATTCGTCAGAATTCTGCATGCCTGATAAGGCTTGGGAGAGTTTCGGTACAAAAGGAATACAGAATTAGGCCCAGCTTCTGTTCCAAGCAAAATCCAAAAGAACCGAAGCTTGGAGTCAGTCCTGTTGCTGCTATAAATCGAAAGTACTGTAACTGGAGAAGAGCAATCAAACACACTGGGATAGCCCTTTGCATCTTCAGAGTATTTGGCCTGGCAGTGCAGTCCTTACTCAGGCAAAGCAGGGTCGCCCTGTAGCAAGTAGTTAACATTGCCAGTTTATTTCTGCTGTTGTATGTTCTCCTGAGTGTGCTTATTTTATTCAACAGTCAAAATATATTCCCACCACTCAAGATTAAACATTTTTACTGCTTTCTGAGTAGTCACTAAGAGATTCGCATGATCAGAAGCCCTGTTCTGCAACCTTTGGGCATGTTGCCTCATTATTTCCTTGTTCTGCTTGTGTTGAGCCAGGTGGGAAGTCCTTCTGCTGCCATGGATCTTAGGGGCAGGCACTGCATTAAAAGTCAATGTGTAGTAGTACAATAAAGATATTTATTATTAGGTATTCAGCTTTAGGCATGGTCTCATGGATTTTTCCATGTTGTAAGCCATAAAAACCCTTTCTACAAGAAAGCTAAAAGCCAAGTTCTGCTTTCTGTTGTACCCATGCAACTCTGCTGAACTTAGACTAAAGTTGATGAAGTTGCCTAGATGAAAACAAAGGCAGAGGTTAAAATTCAAATTTTTTAGATTTACTAGCATCTATACTAGCATTTTTGTATGTTTTGATAAATGCCAGTTAACTACATTGCTGCAATAATGCAATATGCATCTCTGTATTTTAGTACATCAGAGTTTATGGGCTACATTTTCCTTTGTTCTGTGCTTCTGAAGAATGAAGTCAAAGTCTTTTTGGGGTGTATTTGTGTAAACGAGACCACCTGGAATGTGTGCTTTTTATATCAGTTCCTGAGAGCAAAACTGCTGTTGTTTGATGGGGCTCTGCTTTAGTACAACCCTCACAGAGTGTGTCCTGCAGGATTGCATCTGTATTGTATATAAAAAATAGTGACAGAGATAGATTTAACTTAGGGTCAACTGAGACCTAGTCTGATCTTTTCAAGTTAATGTGTGTGGTTAGACCTGCAGAAAGTTCAGATGCTTTTGTGGAATATATGGTATTTTCAGCCAGAGTAACTACTGGAAAGCTCTAAAAGATGATTTTTCCTGTTAGGTGAAGCTCGGGGGGAGAAATGTAACTCTATTGCAACCCCCAAGAGAAGTCTGAGAGAGCAGCCTCTGCATCCAGGCAGTCCTGGTCTGAGAAAGCAAAGCTACAACTCACAGGTTGCGCTTTTAAGATCAGCTTAAGTTCCATCACGTAACTATGCAGCATCAAGCCTCTTCATTACCTACAGTTTCATTTGGAGTCCCGTAACTGTTTCTTCATTTAAGCCCAGGTAACTGTTTTGGCAGAACTCCTTAGTGCTTACAACTGCTTGTAGTTGCCGCATCACATCTGGATTCATATTTGTTGAAAGAAAAATCTTATTGGTGTGGCCAATTTTGAGCACTTTAATCTTTACTCATGATTGATCACTGAATTCAACATCCTATGAGTCAAGTGCTGAATTCTATGCAGAATTCCAGAGTTCTAGAAAATATGTACAAAAACTCACTGACTTGCAGAATAGAGTCTGTTGGCAAAGATCATCCGCTAATTTCCAAGTCGCTGACTCTTTCACGTCAATTAATGACAAAGGTTCATGGGAGATGGTAGCAAGTGATACCCTGATTTAGCCCAGTCATACGGGCTATTCAAGCCACAATTCTGAAGGACCTCAGGTGCACAGCTACAATGAAACCTGTAGGTAAGTTATCACAAAAGCAGAAGTCAGAACAGAATCATGCCTGATATTAAGCAGACTGAAAAGAACCCCCACTAATTTTTGCTCTTTGAGTAGAATAATAGTGGGAAAACTTGTTCTCTCTCTTACTTGAAGTTAAAAAATATGCCAAGGTAAACTATGGAAAAAAAACTGAAAAAAAAAGATACCCTTTGAACAAGTTACCAGGTGTATGATGTACTACTCTTTTTGCAGTATATTTGTTGTTCAACAAGGCACTTAGAGCTAATTAAATGTCTGACATTTTGCAGCTCTTAAGATTATTTTCTGGTATGAATATGTAAGTGTAGGATCAGTAAAATAATAAAAGCAAGCTTTAAAAATCAAATCACTATTTAGGTCCTTTTTTGAATAGTCATGGGACTACCTCCTCAGCTGCTACAAACTGTTGTATTCCACTGAGTTCATGTGGGTGACAGCAGTCTGCAGGAGCAGAGTGTTGAGCCCCCAGGTATTTTTGCTTTATACAGACACTAACACCATGGATTTGAACAGGCTGGGTTTTTTTTTTATTCCAAATTATTTACTTTGATTTTTCTTGTGAAAAGTATGCTCTTGTAATTTTGATTTTCTGAAGTTTACATTCAGTTTTTGATTTCAGATTGCACATTTGGATGAAATAAACTGCTTTCTAAGTTTACATTTGTATAAGAAGTAAAAGAATGACTCTGCCAATGTGTTAAACTTAAGAGAGAAATGTCTTACTATAACACAGGAATTCTTTAGACATAAGGCAGCACCATTAAATTCAACCTGCTCACTGATCCATAGTATCAGCTTTCTCTGTATAATTAAAATATAGGCCTTGGATATATAGGGAGCACACCATGGAAAAATATTTTTCATCATGAATTCAATTATTATCAAATAAACTACGGTTCATTATTGTTCATATGCCTTCCTGTGTGTTTAGAGCTTCAATGACAAAAACTAGCTGTGACATACATCCTTTACAAGCTAAATTTACAGCCTGGTTTAAAATTCCAGACAAAGTACTTGTGGATAAACACTGCACTGTTACACTGTAGAAGATTTTACAAAAAATAAATGTTTTGCTTTCTAGGCAAAAATATGGTTCTGAGCCTGCAAATACAATTTCATGCAAGTTATTTTAACTTTTGCAAATAAGACCATTAAAGGCAGTGGGACTATTTGCATAAACTAAAACCACTGATGTGATAAAGAAATTGTAGATTTGCATTTTAAGTTTGCTGTAAGATGCCAATCTAATTCTAGAGTTTTCAGTTCTTGAAGAGTTACACAAGATGTGTGAGCATATTTTAAGGTGGAGAATACATTGCTGTTTGCATTGCCACTGTTTCTCACAGTTAAAGGGTTCTAAAGCATAAGAAAGTTTACTCAGAACTTTCTTGTTGCTTTCTGGATGTTTGTCTTTTACATTATAGAATCTGACAACAAACATAACAAGTCTTCCAGGCAGTCAGGAACTTGTACTAACAATAAAACCGGCAAACAGTTAAAAGTACTGTCTTCGAAGAAGTGCCTTGTATATTAAATTCTGTAAGAAGCAAGTTGATGTAAATGTTAATTTACCTCATATGTTTACAAAATTGTGACTAAATAAACTTTTTGTACCACAGCATTGTCTCTTCTAGATTAAATTTTCATGGTTGTATAGATGGTCTTTTAAAATACTAATGTGACAGAACAGTTAGCTCCCTCCCTTTATTCACTTGCACTGCTTCTTTCCTCCTTGTGAAGTGCTCACTGAATTGCATCTCTTTGAAAACTGGATATTGGAACCTGTCACCGTGCAGAACTCCCAGTGGCTTCAAAGCAAGTTCACAGTCCAGAAGACACATGGGAGCAAGACCCACTTGAGCAGGTGCAAAGGTGAAATGCTGACTGCCTTGACATCAGTGGGAGGTCTGCTTCTGCCTTCCACCAAATGCAGGTTTCACTCTTGGCTTACTTTGACACAGGAGTCACTGTTCATCTCATGCAGTGTAGCATTGACAGTGACTCCCATCTTTTCCCTCAGTGCTGACTCACTAACTTTGATTTATCCATCTAGCTGCTATGCCATTAGATTGTTACCTATAAATGCTTGAAGGATTTTAGTGCAGGGAAAATGTGTCCTTACTGGGGATAATGTGGGGTATACACTGCGTTTGAAATTTGCTGATTTGCCCCTCATAGGAAAGTTCAGTTTAGCATGCAGATGTGTTACCCAGTTCTGTACTGAAAATGTACAATGTACTAAAGGCTAGTTAATCTAAACGTTGTATAGTCCAATGAAGAGGCCAGGGCCAGGTTTCTGAGAAGTTTTACTTGTGAAAAGTAGCAATGTGGACAAGACTAAGTGTCTCTTCCAGAAGTGTAAAAGTATGAAGGCTTTGTAAAATTTTATGTAATCTACAGCACTCATATGGACCTGTCAGGTCAGGATAGTTTCTGCCCTGTAATACTGAGTGCTTCTCTCTCATGGGAGTACAGTCGTTTTTTTGGTTTTTTTGTTTTTTTCGGTGCCTTCTTGTGCTCAGGCAGTGCTGTCTCTGCTTTACATGATGTACCCATGTGGTGAACCAGACTGGTCACTATCTCTGATGACTGGCCAGGGGTAAAGCAAGCTGATAGGTGTATCATACCAGTAGTACTAAGATTGTGCTTAGCAGTAATAAGCTAAGGAAGTGCATAAAGTGATATGGTAATACCAGCTGATAACTCGCCTGCCTCTGACCAAGAGTACTTCTTGCTACAAATATATCTGCCATGCTTTCTATTTAGATGCATGTTCCACAATTTTGTCCCTTGGAGAATAGACAGAGTACTCCCAAGGGACCTGAGAGCGTCAGCTGGTGCAGACACAGCTTGGTTGTGGACTCTCCATCCCTTGGGATGCAGCCACACTGCTGTCACCTTGCATGTGCTGTCTAAAGAATTTCTGGCTGGAGTGTGAGATACAAATGTTGCTACTCTTGGTCTCTGAAGGCCTTTGTGATGGTGTGGGTACTTTTTGCTGACACATTGAGTGAGGTGGCTTCATATGAGCTTCTGGAGAAAGGGTGAAAGATGTGCTCCCTTCATCCACAGCTGTGTCAGGGCATCCTGAAGATTCTGATGATAATGAAAATGTACTGGGGCGAACTCTCTAACCTGCTCCATTAAATTTCTGGACAGTTGTGCTGAAAGCCAAATGAGGAGCATTCCACACACCCCTGTACTGCTGCCACTGTCCTCAGAGATTTGGCACAGGAACAATCAGCTGGGCTTTAGCAAACATTTTCAATGTGACTGCACTAGGAATGGGCTTCAACTAACATCATCAGTGTTTCCATACACTATGGCTGGAACAGGAATGAAGGCAATACATGTTGCCTCTCAAGGAAACAGATGTCAGATGGAGAGATCTTAATAGGTCTGACATTTTGATCACTTTTGGCAACTGGATGTGCATCAAGTCTAATTGTCTTTGTGTCTATTTTTGGCAGACAATAGTGTAAGCAGATGCTTATCCAAACCCACAAAACTGAAGAGAGCCTTCTTATAAAGATGATCTAGGAAGACTGTTTTTCTTACAGTATTGTAGTCCAGGAAAACAGGGTGTTTGAGGAAATACACATTTTAGCACATGCAGGTATGTGATACTATGCCAGAATTACAGGTATCATTAATTACTGTTAATACACTAGGAGGACAGTTGGATTGCACCAGCTGTTCTCCATTGTATAAGGCTTTTTTCATTTTTAAAGAAAGATTAGTGGTACATAGCAACAAAATGCTGTCCTTCATGGGTAGTTAACCTCCTTTTCTTTTTCATGCTGTATGTGGTCTGTGTATCTTTGAGTCACTAGCAGTAGTTCAGTGCCTGTCAGAACTATTTTTAGTCCCTAGAGGAGGATATTCAATGTGTGGCCTTTTGCCATGCCTTGTTTTTAAGGGTGACCCTCAACACTTATGACAGTGGCTACAGATGTGGTTGAGGTCCCTGCTGCCATAGAGAGCGAAGAGCGGATTGACACCCAGGTCACAAAAAGCTGCCCACGCTCACTGTGTTTGCATCACTGATAGAGCCAGCTCCAACCTGTGTGTGGTGGGTACCTTTTTTCAGCCAGACCTATGTCATTTTAGAGGTTGCCTCCTGAGAGAAAAAAATACCTGCAATTTTTCATCCTCCTTATTTATTTGTCCCATGAAAGTAGGATAAAATATATTAAAATTCCCAGACCTTTGCACTTCTAAGTAGTATGAGACATGGTTTTTTAAAGAGTTCCTGAGCTTTCTAGGAAATATTTTTGAAAATAGAAATTTGAATCACAAATTCAAACTCTCAAAAACACAATACATTTTTCATTGGGATATATTTTTCTTGTATTTGCACAGGATCCACTGAAGTTAGCGAGCTGATGAAGTAAAGTGAAATAAAACCATACTTTGCATGTGAGAATATAGATTGTATGTCTAGACTTAATTAAATGAAAACTAAAGAGGAAGAGCAAACAGTTGTCAGCTATCATATATCTCACTCTCCTGTCTGAGAAGATTAAACTTTCTAAAGATTTTGGCTTTAAGGAATGTTGTGGTCTTCTGAGCAGAGACTAAGGGATAATTATGGTTGAACTATCCTGCCCTACAGGGGAACCTACTGTTTGCTTTGTGTGCCTTATGGAATGGGGTTTGCTACGTAAATTCTGTACAAAATGTAGAAATAAGCAGCTAAGAAGGTTTTGCCTAAGCAAACTCATCATGTTTGGATTCTGGATACTATGAGGAAAAGAGAATCTTCTTCATTATGAGAGAAAAACCTGCAGCAAAGCCAGCCTGGTTGGGATACCAGAGACATACGTGGCTGATTCTTTGGGTTTTCTATATCCAGAGTCTTTTAAACTCTGTACTTGAATAAAATGGTGAAGCTCAATGCTTTGAGAGCAAAATTCTTGGCCAGGAGTCGACAAAATAATGCCTGCATTTGCATTTGTCTGTGATTGTGTCTGTGCTAGTGACTGCAGTGTTTTGGGATCTTGCAGCATAGAGAAGGATGCAGTCTGCACCAGCCTCTTGCTGTGGCCTACATGAGAATTCTGTGTCTAACTTTCGGGATGTATTTTTAAAATCTCCGCTCTTTGTTGTTTACAGGAGGGGACCTGCTTTTCAGCGTTTCCGTGGCTGTAGGTGGAGCTGTAAGTGCCTGCCTTTGGGCTGCCTCCATGCCATTGTCGCAGCAGGCAGCCTCAGTCCTTCAGAGCAGCCTGGCAGCACAGCTTGCTCCTGACTCATCCAAGCTCTGTGGCTTAATTCAGGTTCAGAAATTCCCTAAGACTAGAAATAAATTCTTGTCTTCCTGTGTAAGATAAGACAATAAGATGTCTCAGTAATCCTTGCTTTGCCCATCTTTTTGTGTTGTTGCCCTGTTGTGGAAGCCCAGACATCTGGGGGTCTCAGTTAACACTGCCCTTGCTTCTATTGGCCTGGTCTGTGACATAAAACTCATAATTGCAAAATGACTGTTGGCACTAAGGTCAGATGGCATTTAGAATTTCCATTTCCCAAGAGATCCTGAGATTTAAAATCTGAATACACTATGTGTTCACATATTCTTCATGAAACCAAGCCTGAGAATTTTCCTCTAAAACATTTTAAATTAGAGAAACAGTGAGATGATTGCTTTGGAAGCAACATGTCATTCTGAAAATCAGTTCTTTTTTTCTATTTTAGATTATTTTAAAGTTACCTTGCAGCACTTGACGGGTGGTTGTGCCTCAAGCAGTATCAAGCCAAACAAATTGGAGGTGGTGATGATGAGGTGATTTCTGAGTTCTTCCCTCTAGGCACATAAATTTCATTTATAGTTGTGTTTTAGACACTTAGTTGTTATTTTGAATCTTACTCCTTCATCCTCGAGTTCAAAGTTTTCACACTGAGGATGCTGAAGTGCCATCTCTGTAGATGATCCAGATGGGAAAATAATTCCATTGCTGCCCTGCAAATTGGAGAGAGTATGGACTGCTCAACATCCATGCATAATGGAAAAGCTTAAATGTATTTGCTTAGATGTTGAAATCTCTTACAGCTAAAGCCATGACCTAACTTTCTAACAAAGTTTTGTGTATCAGGAATTCCTTTTCCCTACAGCTGCTGTAGCAAGTCATGCATGACACTGAAATGTGCATTACAAGTTTTTTGGTGTATAGGAGAAGTGCAGTGATCTGCATGTAATTTGGGCAGCTGTCTTTATTTTCAGCTGAAAGAATTCTCTCAGTTGCAACAACGTAAATCCAATATAACTCCACCTCACTGGGGTAACATAGATAAGAGTTTCTTTGTGTTTAAATGACTGCAGTGAACAAGATCAATTGCAGAAAGAATAGTCCTTTTTTAAAGAAAGATCTGCAAGTTTAGTACATAATGGGCTAAATTAATCTCTGTTGTAGGTACACTCATTTCGGTGGTGTCGTAGCAGAAATGAATTTAGCCTGAAGCAACTTTACAATAACTCATATATAAGCATGCACAACTAAATGTATTACACTTTAAACAAACTCAGCATTGTCTGGAGCACAGTTGGTCTGCTGAAGCTCTGAAGTTAGGAACTAGCCATTGTGTGCTGAGTTTATTTAGACAGTACCATTTTTGTTCAACTGGCTACATCCGCGGTATTTTAGTGACAGCAGGAATGTTCCCTCTAGCTACAAAGTGACATTATAGCTGTCAGACACAATTTTTATTCCAGGATGTTTATGCCTTAATTCTTTTGTGCACTTAGAAATAATATTATAACAAAACAGAGACAAAGAAATAGTTTCACCAGTTCTGAAACGTTTGAGTATAATTCTTTGAGTTATTCCTTTAATTCAAAAGGGGTTGAAATGCTCTTACGGAAGAGACTTCATAAATAATGGAAGTAGTCAGAGTGTGAAGAGTAAACCAATCAGATCCAGAAAGTATTAACTCCACTTTCAGTAAGTTAATGTAACATTAATTTTTCTCTGGTTTCAGGCTTGATTTCTGTATAGTTTTCAGTTATAAATGCCATGATACCAGACATTACTACAGCTGCCGTGTCCCTCAACCAACAGCGAGCACAGTGATTTTGGAGATCATTGTCTGTTCCGACTCCACCAGAGGAACACATGGGCTGAATGTTTTAGGCAATCACTGTCAGAGCTGCATAAATGCCTTTTGCTTCTTCATGTTTTTGCCACTTTTTACACCATCATCTGCTGTGACCAAGAAGACTTTGGCTTTATTGTGTTTGTAACACCCTTACAATGAGTTTTATGTTCCTTTTACATCTTCCCTTAGCCTTCTCTTCACCAAACTAAATAAGCCCATCTCCCACAACCTCTCATTGGGACTTCAGGCCCCAGACCATCTTGACTGACCCTTGCTGTGCCTTCTTCAGTTTCTCCACAGTCCACTTGAACTGAGGGCTGTGAAACTGGACACAGTACTCCAGGTGTGGCCTCGCTGGTGCTCAATAAAATCAAGCAATTTGCCCTCATTTTCCTCCTTGAGATGATAATTCCCAGGGCAGCTACAGCCTGACAGTGAGCACTCACAGAAATATGCAGTGAGCTCTCTGCTGGAACAGGAGTAGATTTCTCATTCAATCACAGGTAGACTTGAAATAGCTCTTTAAAAAAACTTCAGCAGCAAGAAGAGGGCAAAACCAAGTGAGCCTAGAAAAGTGTAAACTGAAAGCATTGCAAAGTATATACTAGAAAAACAAGGCAACAAATACTCCTGTGCAAGCCTGAGTTTTTATAGATGTTTTGTGTCATGGCTAGGGCCAGATTTGGACCTATTTGTGCTGTTCCTAGCAATAATCTTTGCACTTAGAAGAATATAATCTTCTATGCTGTGCATTGTCCATTTTCCTGCATTGTCTGTCAAATGTCCTGTACCTCCTTTTGGGTTCATTGACTGTGGTGGTCAGATACCCAGCTATCACCTTACCAGATACAGAGATTGAGGTATGACTGAAAAGCTGACTATGATGATGTGAGGTCAAGTCCAGAGCTGGCAATGCTGCTTTTTAGCTTGATGGGGTGGGGACAGAGGATGTGACTGCAGAAGTTCCAGTAGGCCAAGGGTGATTTCCATTTTTATTTAGTTGTCCACTCTAAGAATAATAAGGGCATGCTTATCACTCTGGATATTTTTAGGGTTTCCTACAGCAGCATGGTTTATAAATAACTAGGGATCTCAGGGCAACTATCAATGTCAGAGAGAAAGGAAGTTAGCCTTTCTCAGAGTTTGAGAAGTTGCTGCTTGTGATGCTTTTTGTATGATTAGAGCTGCAACCACCGTGTCTGTGGTCCAGCAGATCTGTCCAAGCAACTTGCAGACATCCCCCTTTTTTTTAATACTATTAACTTTTCAGCACCCTGAGACAATCTTGCTCAAGGGCTAGTCTCATCTTTGCAATGCCAGACAGTGTTTTATTGCAATTTGCAATCCTGCTTGCAGTCAGGTTAATGGCCTTACTGCACTGGCATGTTTGGACTGAGCTGCATTCCAGCCCCTGGCACGTCAGTGGCTTGGCAGATTTTCTCCTGCATGGCTACTGTGACAACCTGGAATTTAGGCAGGAATTAAAATACTGATGATTCTTGGGAGCTATCAGCAATATTGTCCCACACATTTAGAGCTTGGCTGGGCAATGATCTGGGTGCACTAAAGAGGGTTGGTATTTTGGGAATATTCTTTTCAATGGAAATGACCCCACTGGCAGGGACAGAGACAACATGCCATAAAGCTTCAGGGACTGTTTTTAGTGACTGCAGTTGCTAGTTATGTAGAAATCCATTAGGGAATACAACCAGGAGATCTCTTGCTGTCCAGAGATCCTGGGAAGTTCTGATTCTGCTGGCTGTGGGGTCAGAGTTAGTTTGTTGTTCACCTAATGAACTGTCAGAGCTTTCTGGAGACTGGGTTTGTGGACTCTTTTAGCCTTGGTGCTGGTTCCGGGTGCTGGCAGTGGCAGTCTAGGTGCTGAGGCCATTGGATAAACACAGTGTCCTCCATCTGTAAAGAGAGCAAAAGATCCCAGGATGATAAGCACTGTGGCCTTTGCATTGCTAAACCTTTTTCCCTTAGTGCCTTTACTCCTTGGCATCCTGGAATGAGATATAAAACCCTGTCCCTGTTTCAACCGGCCACTGTGGTTGGTGTGGCTGAGGGACTTCCTACGACTCATGCTGGGGGCAGGCACTGTCTCCATGATGGGTCCCAGGTAAATGCCAGCAGAAGGAGGGAGGCTGTAATGCAGAGAGTGAACAACCTGCTGACAGTGGTCAGGACACGTTCTGAACAGCATGGAAGAAGATTGAGGTGCTGTTCTGGTGCTGTGTTGGTTTCTATTGATACCGTGAGACTGGAGGTGCGCTGAGAGCCAGGTGCTGCAGGCAGGTGTTTTGTTGGAATATTGTCTGCAGTGACTTTGTGCTCAATATCTGAACTTTGTGAAAAGCCTGAGGTGAGGTGTGAAAAGGTGATGTTTGAGTCACCATGCTGAGTGTTAGGAAATAGAACCCTACTGAGGAAGAGAGGAAGAATGTAGAAGATTGATTGGAACCAACTTCCAGAAGGACTGGAGTCCAGCTTTGTTGGTACAAAGTACCTCACTCCCAGCTGGGGAATTTGTAGGCACACCGTAGAACACTGACAGTGGGAGCTATGTTGATATAGCTATGGGATCTACATAAATGCTGAAGAATTCATTGTTAAATGTAATGTTCAGAAAAAGGGAACTAATTTCTCAGTCTTGTCCCCTAACTCATCAATTTTAAATTTAAGCAGACCACATGTTGTAAAATCAATCCTCATTTTTATATTTGCAGAAGAACATTTTAATTGCAGTATTGCTTTCCAGAGTGCAGAAGGGTTTTTACTGGTTTGGTTTTCCTAAAACTTGACACTGTGTCATGTGTTAAAAGGTTTAAAAAATAGTTTTATTTAAGAGAAGCAACCAGACTGAGTCCGGGTCCAGACTGAGATTCTGGGTGAGGCTGCTGAGGAACCCTTAGAGGATCATGTCATCACATCTGAGGATGTTCCCAGACTGCTCAGTCCCTCCAGAGGCAGAGGTCACTGCCTCCTGGCTTCACAAGAACAGCTGAAAATGTCACACTGACAGATTTCTTTAGAAACTTTATCTAGGCTATTATTTTTAACACTTGCTGTAACTGTCCTTCTTTCTCCTCCCTTTCCTGTCCACACATGCTCTGCAGTTTCATGCCTTTATAATTCTTCTCTTGCCTGCTGCTCTTCTACCTTTCCCTGAACAGCTCAGAGCCAGTCCCACATACCCACCCTTCTCTATTTATGTTGGCAAGCACCATAGCCATTCCCATTTCTGTCCTTTCTGCCTGACACTCATCCTCACTATTTTGTGATGTGTCTGTCTCCTCTCCACCTTCTCCTTCTGTCTTTGCAACACCTAATTCATGTCTAAAAATGTCACTGTTGGCTGCAACATTCCCCTGTGCTGCTCTTTGAAACTCCTTCCAGATAAACATCTCACCTTTCCGTGGGTCTTTTGGCTCATTCCTCAAACATCCTTCCATCAGATTTCTTTTTTCTCATAAAGGATCTTACCAATCCCTGCAGAATATATAAGCAAACTTCACCCATTATCCAGCTTATATTTCTTCTTCCTCTACTCAACAGACATCGAAAATATAGTTTGTCTTCTGCTCTTTCCTTCTAGTAACTCTATTTGCACATATGATCTCCTGTCCTCTCTTGCCCAATTTCTTATTCTTCCTCATTCCATCTCCCCCTTTCTCTCATTCTGTTTGCCTATCCTCCAGCTCTTTCCCTACACACAACAAGCTTTTAGCACATTCCAGCCTATAAAAAAAGGAAAACCTTTGGGTCTCTGCTTTGATGTCTGTCACACATTTTCCTGTACCTTGAAGTTCAATCACTGCAGTTCATAATTTGTTCCTGTAATTAATTTTTTTTCTGTTCCACTCTTGCCTCCCTCTGTCTTCCTTCCCTACTGCTAACTCACTGCACACATCAAGCTGCCTTTAATGCCCTCCTCCTGGCCAAAGCCCAGATTTATTCCTTCCCACTTACACCTTTCAGCCCCTCAGGAGCCATTCCCTTCTCGAAATTTTGTCCTTTCTTTCTGAAGTTCTTTTGTTTTCTCCTTAACCTCTTCTTACTTTGCTAGTATGTCTTCCACTTTTCTTTTCAAGGAGTCATCTCTTTGTATGAATTTCATGGGTCCCTTTTCTTTGTGCCCCACTCTTCTCTTTACAGACCACAGGTTTTGGGGAAACTTCTTACAAGCTTAACTGTCATCTCCTTGAGGCTGTTACAGATTCCCAGAGGATTTTCCAAGCTAAAACTTCAACCAGTTAGATGCATAATCTTGAAGATGGTCATCAGTTCCAGCTCAGACAGCTTATGACCTTCACTTCCAAACACTTTAAATTACTAAACCATCCATTTGGTCACTTACAGGCTATTATCTGGGTTTCATTTTCTGTGGAGGTTTCTCTATACATTCTTACAGCTGAACCCTGACTACACTGTGGCTAATACAAGGAGTTGTAAGGGTCTTTCTGGATAATATTTGGTTCCTAAGTATTACTCACTAGGGTGGGTTGGCACCATCAGCCCTGTAACGAAAGTTAAGCAATCTCTTCTGCTGACTGAGCTGCCAAAAGTTAGACCCTCTGAAGACCCAAAAAGGAGTTTTCAGAATAATGATGGTTTTCATGTTCAGGTGAAATCGTGTTGATTTCTGCTTCTAAATAACCTCCAGCTTCTTGGAATCCCTGTTTTTAAATCTGCTTATCAACTTTACTTGAAAATTGACAGATTAGTTTCATGTAGGAGCAGCCTTTTTCTGGAACTAGCCCTCATGTAAATGTCCTTATGTATTGATTTAGTTTAGGGCTACTGTCAAGCTTCCCTTAGCATAATTTTAAGCAGAATTTCATAGGCAATTTCTTGAGACACACTTAAAGTATAGCTTGAAAGATAACAGTCTTAAAAGGTGTAAACTTGAAAGGTGCTTGGGTTGCACTCTATAAGGTCAGTCATGAAAAATGAAGCAGGGCCATGCATATTAAGTATCTCACAGATAAACACACATGATGAAGAGATCCAGACGTAGAAACCTGCTTGGTTCTGGGACAGATTCCAAGGACAAACAGAGCACTTTGCCCGTAAAAATAAAATATTTTTTCCTGATGGGTTGGCTAGTATCACCCAGACATGGCAGACTGAAAGCATATTTTGCCTTCTTCATGGCTCAGAAATATTTTTTTTCCTTGCAAGAAAAGTTTCATTAAACACTGAATCCTTGAACTGACTGTTGTTCTGGTTCTGGTCTTTAGGTTATTTTATTTCATTCTCTGAGGCGTCTCTGCATTCTGCTGCAGTCAACAGTGTTGACACATCTCCATACACTGGAATCTGCTCACTTCAGGATGCTTATCTGCCTGCAGCAGGAGCGCGGTTGCCCTGAGCCCCTGTGCCACAGTGTCTCTGGCCAGATTTTCCTCTAACCGTATGCTGGGTCTTTCTGCATTTTCCCCCTCACTGATTATCGAACAGATCAGTGGGTATCTTACTGCCTTCCTGGACCAAAAAGGGCAGGCTTGCAGAATACATCCATGCTTGACTTAAAAACATTTTGTACTAGAAAAGTAACAAATTAATATCTGTGATATGCACAGGGAACATGCTTACATTTAACTGTTTCCAGCTATTGGCGAAGAATAACTTTGGCTGCAGGGAGTCCCAGCTACTCTTCTCACCAGGATTTTATTCCTCTTTGATGTCACGGACAGAGCCCTCCATGCAGCACTTGGCTACTGGGATGGTCTTTTGGCCACCAGTGATCTACTGAATTTCTCAAGCTCTGCTTTCCAGGCTTAGATGCCCAACTTTTACATGTAAGATATAAAGACAAAATTCTGTCTATTAGTGTCAAAGTGCTGTCTTTATGTATGCAACAAACATAGAAAACCCCCAAGGGGACAACTAAAGGGTTAAATATAAAATGTAGAGTAGCCACTGAGCAGCTATTTTCCCTTCTGTATGCAGTGCTGTGTTATCACTCTGCTGCTCAGAGATAGGCATGAATGACACAGTGAAGTGGGCCCAGGAAGCATAATCAGCTTCATGTCCCTTTCTCCTGCTAGCTCAGCTGCTCTGTTTAAAAGAAAAACTGCAAAGTTCAGGACACCAAACCAGAAAAAAATCAACTGATTTTATCAAAAATCCAACTGATTGTTGACTTGACTGAACATTTTTCTGTATGTCTGAGTTCATGTCCTAAGGTAAGGAATTGCAAACTGTTGGCTTATGTCAGCCAGTGCTTCTGAAGGTTGCTACTCTGGCTGGAGTAACCTTTTCTAAAAATGACCTCTGGCCAAGACTGGATTCACATTGCAGGCAAGCTTTGGCACTCACTTCCCTTCTTATGAAGTAAATGTAGCACCACTTTTATACTGACTTTTCTCCAAAATGAATCCCTAGTATTTTAATGCTTTGTGCTCAGTGTTAATCCAACATCTATGAAACCTCACTTCTCTTAGCAATGCCTTCATGTTAACCTTGAGGAAGTCCTGTCACTGCCCAGTACCTCCCCTACCCCATCTGCAAAAGGGACCCATGACATTGATCTGCTTTAAGATGTACTTTCACATCTGCAGATGAGAAATTTTATGTTGTACAGAGATACTTTCAGGCATGGGAATGGACACTGAATTTTAAATAATAGACTAGGGTAATTAGCATAAGCTTTCTCTTATATACAAATGTACAGTAATATTTCAAATTAAGCAAATGTGATTTAGCAAATTGAATACGATGGGCAAAATACAGGTCTTACAGAAAATGGCCTATGAAAAAAAAATTTTTTCTATCGTAACAATGTTGATTCTGTATATCACTTCATCCCTTACTACAACTCTAAAAATCCCTGCCATGTGTCTATAGCTTCACTGACTAGCTAAGAACATCCTGAAGTGTGCCATATAGTTCCATGATAATGAACATAATTGTCTTTCATATGAAAAATATGTCAACAAGTCCCTAAGATAAAAGCCAGGGTAATTTTAGAGGGAAGCCCCAAACTGAGGGAGAATTTGAAGACCTATCATGAGCAATGGATGTTCAGCATAACAAAGAAAGCACCAAAATGTGACTGTTGGGGACCATGCCACATGGCAAAATGAGCTGAGAGGCAAACTTGTGCTTCTCCAGGCTCCTGTTGTCCATCATGAGAAGGAAATTCAGTGTATTACTGGCTATCTGTGTTAACTGTTTTTTCATGCACCGGAGAAGAGCAAGAAACTTCCCACATTTTGAAAGACTGCATTTTGTGGGATCCGTCAAGAAGTGAAATCTTATTTTTGAGGAATCCCTATGTCTGGCATAAAATCCAAGCACAATGGCTTAATGAAACTGGGACAGCTAACACAGGCAAAAGAATCTTATGGTCATGTCTCAGGAGGTACTGCTGAAAATGTATTTTGAGATCAAGACAACTATTTTTATAATGTTTAATTGATTCTGCATTCTTAGCCTGATTTTAGATCCTATTAACGCTACCCCAGAATCTTTCAGTGGGAAATATCTACCTACAGTTGCTTTCAGAAAGCAATTGCAGATGATCATCTGTTTTTGGAGGATCTCAGAAAGTGGAGAACAAGTGCTTTGGAGTAGGCTTGGACATGAACTAGACCTAGGACAGGTTGGCAGTGGGGGACTGGCAGGAATGGGAGGAGCCTCTGTGCTGTGGTGGTGACTCTGTCCAGCCTGCAGCCATGGAAATGGTGCCCAGCTGTTCATCTCCCCACGCGTGTGCAGATGTTGACAACTTGTTGACAGTGCTAATGATGAGGTCAAGCACCAAAAGTGCAACAGCACTCAGTCCTTCATTCTTTCTCCTCCATTATGCCAGCACTTGAGATCCCAGCTGGAAGTACTCTGAACTAGTGTGGATGGAAGAGGACACTTCTGATCTATTGAAGAAAACTTCAGCATCATCAAATTGCTGTTCCCAGTAGACAGCAACTTTCAGCTTTGACAGAACACTTGAGGGAAAGTTGTTAACATAAAGGGAGAGCCAAAATGTTTTAGCATCTTGTTGGGAAGTTATTTTGTTATAAAAATATAATGTTTCCTTTGATGCTGTGACACATAGAGGGGGATTGTAGAGGATTTCTCCCAGAACAAACTAGCAGTAGATGCTGCACAGATCTGACTGGTGTGCTGCAGCTACAGGCTGATGTTAAACTAGAACACTAAGAGATGCTCAGGGATGCGAGGATGAATAATGCAAAGACCAAGAGATGCAAAGACACTGAAAGATGCAATGGATGCCTGCACATGAGGTTTGGAAGTTACGTTGTGGCTACAGCCCAGAAAAGAAGCTGTTTCTTTCAGCTTTACTTTTAGAGAAAATAAAGAAGTTATTCAAAGAGATAAAAAAGCAGGGTGTTGTAGCATTTTATCATTTTCATACCTAAATCTCACTTAACACTATTGTGTTTACTACATTGGCCTCATGCAGGTTGCAAAAAAAATCTAAAACTCATAGAGACAAAGCAAACAACATCATTTGTGCAAACCTGCATTAGCACAAGCTGTCCTGACACTTTGCATTGATTTGCTTAAGCATCAACACCACCATCTTTTTGTTCATAGTCTGTACACAGGATATCTGCTGCCAGGAAGATACTTTAAGATGAAACAAATTATTGCTGTCTTAGATAAAATAAGTGACCAAAAAAAAAAAAAAACCACAGTCCCCAATTGTTTTCTGAGAAAATAAACATTTTCTGAACAGTTGGTATCTCTCAGTTTCTCAATTGAGTTTTTCTGTTGATTTTTTTTATTACACTCTATAATGACAACCCCCAAACAGCCCCCTAAATTCATTATTGCATGAAGAAGTGCATGAGGACATACACAACTGCTATGGGCTTCTGTGCCTCCATCCTGCCCCAGCCTGAGTGGAGGCAGGTTAGAGTCACTTCAACAACCCTCATTCAGAAAATGATGACCCTGTGGTCAGAAAAGATAATCAGAATATTGTAAGCAGCAACTGAATCTCCAGCCCTGCCATGATCAACATTTTTTTCAATTTAATAATCTCTGTAGCTTTTGCAGAGGATCTATCCTTTCAGAGATTTTATTATCAATACCACTGAATTTGCTTTGCCAAGAATAAAAAAACAAGAGAAGTTAATTTGCTAGTATTTGAGCTTGAATTAAATTTTCTAGAATTTTTATTTGTATAAGCCCCACAAGACTTTACAGAACAAACAAAGACAGATAATTTCAGGAATAATTCATTTAGTGTGAAATGACTCAATATGGGAAAAATGTGCATGATGCAAAGTCTTTGCTTCTGATTTTCCTTTCACAAGTTGTCTGCCTAGGAGCTATGTGTTTGAAAATCCACGTACTGGCAAGGTCTTTCTAAAATGATACACCCCCACAGGATGGTCCCTTATGGGAAGTTTCAGAATGGGATATAACCATGAAGAAAGCATATATGGTGAACACTGTCCCAGTAGCAGATGTTGAACAGGTGGGTTAACAGACACTGGTGAATTACCTTTAAGACGGAAAATAGCTTTCCATTTTATGGGTGTGATCCAGAAATCTTTAAAAATTCCTCACATTTCTTCTTCCACACTTCTTCCTCACGCTTCTTTCTTCCTCACATTCAGTTTGACTGGGATCAAACTGAAAAATTGTATTCAAAATGAGTAAAACTGCTTTCAAAATATAGCCAAAAGATGTGTTTCCACACTGATTTCTCCTTCTATTATTTCTCTTCTTATGCATTGTATGTATTCACATTGCCAAGAAAATAAAGAATTATTCTGAACTTCAGAAGAACCTACCTGCTGGAGACCTGAACATGGTTTCCTCTACTAGAAAAAGTAATTGTTCTGTCTAGTTCTGGTCCTACCTGGCTTGTCCATGTACACAAACCAGAAGTTTGTGTTGTTCATCTTTTCACACCTCAGAAATACAGTCATGAGTCTACCTGTTATTTAAGGTTTTATATGTTTATAGTCCAATGTGGGCTCCTAGGCTCCTACTTTTCTCAGAAAATGGCAAGGAACAACAATAGCCCTTTTCCTGGAAATTTTGTGTGCTTTACTCCTCCCTTCCCAGAAAGCTGATCACGCCTGCTATGACTTCTGAAGGGGTCACTCAGAAGTCCAAGAACAGTTGACAGTAAAGCCCAGACAGAGCAGTTCATCAAATGCAGAGGATGACTGCACTGGGGAATTGCAAGTAGCTTTCTAAAGGCTCAGCTACAACACAAAAACCTGTTTCAGGGCACAAACATATGAAAGTCTAGTCCTCAGGTCACATGCCTTACTCCCACACCCCATATTCCTATTTGAAGGAGGGAACACATCCCATCCAGCGCTGGTTGCTGAAGTGCCGCACAGCTGGTCCATCCCATTCAAGCAGGCTCATCCAGTAGCCAATGGGGAGACAGTGGTAATTCCAGATGGTGATTTACTCCTCAGTCCTCTGATTCCCCAGTGCATGACAAACTCTTTATTTCTCCCTTCTTTTCCTCTGGCAAGTGCTTTCCTAACCTAGGGCAGAGGTATCGGGGTTTCCCCAGGGCTGGTAAGCCATGGGCAGGAAACCCACCCAGCTCCCACACAAGGGTATAGGACCTCAGTATCCTTTAGGAGAAACAGGAGCAGCCCTTTTCGAAGGTCATGTTTGTTGAGTTAATAATTCGCTTCTCTGGCATGCTTGTTTTCTTGTTGTCATACAGCAATCACAGTTTTAGCACTTTGCCTTAGTTCTGAGGCTCTACAGGCATCCGTCCTGCCATTTAAACTGTTCATGCTGCTTTTGTTAACCACTGTTCTGCGAATGTCAGAGGTTTAAAAGACACTTGACATCATGTAATGTCCCCGCCCAACATCAGCAGAATACAGCTGCCAAGAGCAAACCAGATGGATGTGAAGGCCATGGTCACTGTGAGGATATTATGTGAAGCTACCTACACAGCAGTAAGAAGTTTTTCTCTGAGAAGCCTGTGCTGAGGCAAGAAGGTGCCAACTGCTGAATGATCAAGACAGGCCTTTATAGCTTCCCATGGAATATCTGGGTTTGTAAACTTCTACTCACATGGAAAACATAATTCTTGCTCTTAAGGAGGTAACAAGTATGAGTCACCAGGTGTCCTCTGACATTTCCCTTCCTCCAGCTTCAGAGGGCAGCACCTTGCCTTGGACATTAATTCTCCTGGGAGCTTTGCAGGAAGAAAATGTTGCATGCTGATTACCCAATGAAGAACAAAGTGTTGTTCTCCTCTAAATAAACTTTGAACTGTTCAGGGAATTTTTATTTTTTTTGTCCTTGACTGATCTTCCCTTTATCTCCTTTAGGCCTTTCCAGTTTTGTGTTTTCAAACAGAAAAAGATTTCCATGTTGACCATTTAGATGGGGCACTGTATTGCAATGTTCTAGCAGTATTGTCTTTAGTTCAGCAGTAAATCATGCAACTTCAGGATACGGGAAACTGTGGACGTGATTTCTGGTAACACGCAGTATTCCTTTCTTGTTGACCTTAATTTCCCTTTCCATCTAGCAGAGCTGTGTGAAAATGTTTCTGATCCGAAGCCATGTTTTTAACTCCCGTTGCTGTCATCACTATAAGGGAGGCAGAAATCAATGAAGCAGAGAAAGTACTGTGGGCTCAGCAATCAGCAGCCACATTCTTCATTCCACCCATGTTTTTTGTAGGCTTGTCCCTCAAGTGCAGAATGTTGCACCATGCTCTTGCCAGGTGTTCATGAAATAATGGTAGAAAGGGGTTCCCATCAAGAAAAACCCTTATGGAAAAGGCAAGTGATACATAGCTGACATGTGAATTGTATTTCCTTGCTGCAGAGCTACAGATTTTCTGATGTGCAGCCAGATCTGTGTCCGTCTTCTCTAGTAACTCCTGTTTCACCATAGACATCCTGTCTGCACTTTTCTGTCTCCAGGGAAGACAGTAGCTCTCTTGGATTTCAGATTTCATATGCTAACCTGATACAATAGTTTCCTCTGTGAATTCTGGCATGCATGAATGTTAATTAGTTGCATACTTCATAAATATACTCTTAAAAGTATTTGATTGTATTCAGCATAAAAGACATCAAAAACTTAGGGGAAATTTTCCATATATAATGACCACAAGAATGATTTTGTGGTTGTGGAACTAGAGAAAGGCTCAGACACAGATTTAGGCTCCAGCTTTGCTGCAGGCTCCCTGTCCAACCTGAGCTGAGTCATTCACTTTCTTTCACTGCCCATCATCTACCTTGTCTGCTGCAACAAAAAGATCCTAGCTTCGAGGGGAAATCATGTCTGACCCCTTGGCAAACTTCTATGGTAAGATGAGCGGCTTGTTAGGAGAGGCACAGAGCAGTGGATGTTGCCTGCCTAGACTTCCATAAGGTTTCTGACACTGTCTGGATCTGCAGGCATTGAGGTGAATTGAAAACTGCCTGAATGGCTGCACCCACAGTGTGGTGACCAGTGGGACAAAATCTAGTTAGAGGCCAATAACTAGCGGTGTCACTTGGGCTCCCCAGTTCAAGAGAGGCATGGAGTTACTGGAGAGAGTCCAACAAAGGGCAACAAAGATGACGAAGGCACGGAAGCATCTCTTCTAAGAGGAAAGGCTGAGAGAGCTGGGATTGCTCAGCCTGGAGAAGGCTCTGAGGGATTTTATCAATATGTATCAATACCTTAAGAGAAGGTACAAAGCAGATGGAGCCGGAGTCTTCCCAGGAACAGAAGAGGCAACAAGCACAAATTGAAACACAGGAAGTTTTCTCTGAACATTGGGAAACATTTTTTTTACTGTGAGGGTGATCAAGCACTGATACAGGCTGCTAAAAGGGGTTATGAGGTTTCTATCACGCAGAGATTTTCAACAGTCATCTGGGCATGGTTTTGGGCAATCAGCTCTAGGTGGCCCTGCTGAAGGAGGAGGTTGGTGGTCTCTGGAGATCACTTCAACCCCTTCTGTGATTCTGTGAAAGACTGTGAAACAGAACAATCTCTAACAATGCTTATATAATCTTTCAGCAAAGATCCTGTAACAAAGCCAGACAATAGTAGGCAGAGCTTTCTTTCAAAAACTAAAAGTGTGGTCACATACCAAGAAAGGGTTAGTGCAGGAATGGTGACATGCTCTTATTCATGAACCTGAAGCTCTGGAAGTGGGAGACACTCTTGCACTTTGTCACTGCAGTGTTTTTCCCATAAGACACCCCACCATGGTATACTTCTTCCAAATTTAAATCTCCTGGTTCGTATACTTCTAAACCATTTCTTACAAAACTATTTTACAGAACAAGTCACAATGATTTTTTGCCACTTTTTGTCTAAATCAATGCACTTTAAACCTGTGAAACCAATAATGTCCTGGTGCTGAGGTTCCAGTGATACACAGGGTCATGGGAGGCCAGTCTCTGGGACATCAGTAGCTTTATAGCAACATTCAGTCAAAATCTGATGATTAGGGAGCAGGGTGAGGAGATAAGCAGTGCAGATTCCTGCTCCAGAAAGCTGAGGAATCAGGGCTGATGTGCAGTGCAGCAGGGAGGCATAACAGTCTGGTTTGGGGTGGCAGAAGGTGGAGGAAATCATAGCAATGCTTTTGTGCTTCCAAACAGGACTTCCAAACAGTTTGAAAGGCCATTCAGAGAGATTCTGCCCCCCAGTTTTATTATCAAATAAGTTTACCTGGCTGCTGGATATTTAAGTTAAATGAGTGCTTCCCACTGGTACTCCCACTACCCCACACCAGGAGCTACTGATCTTTCCTAGTCCTACGAATTAAACTAGGTAAGAAATGAGCTGAATTACTCATATAAAGTAGGATATATTTAGCAAATCAGCTCTATGATCTGGAGTAAATAGGAGTGGCTGGGCAAACTGGCCTCCACACTGGTAACAGTGTTGTAACCATGATTTCTGAGTGATGATAACACACTGGAATGCCTCACCACATTTCATGTACCACATTCCCTTCAGGTACAATTCTTTTTGATTGTCTTGTACACTAGAAATATTTTGTGATATCTGTAATGAGAAGATTGGATGGACAGTTGAAGATGTGTCAAAACTGACAGTATTTTCAGACTTTTCTTCATTTTTGTATGAAACAAAGTCTATAACTTAAGAAAATTATATTTAAATAACTATTAGAAATAATTTTAGAACAGAATTGCCTTTGAATTTTTTGTATTTACATTTTTTGAATTCACAGTTTAAAATGTTTTTTAGCATAACAAGTTTAGTTTTCACTTGTGCTCAGAGATGCAGGTGGATACTGATTGCGCATCCCCTTTTCAGGGGATAAATCCTCATGTCCTGAAAAGACACTTGTTCTAACCAAAACCATCTGGAAATACTTGCACTTATTTTAACTTCAGTTTTTCCTAGTTATCTAAAAAGATCGCACTGTACTTGCTTAAACAAAACATTTAAAAATGCAGTTGTCATCCATTCTATTCCTCCTGTAGCTGAACACTTTGTTGTTTTATAATAAATGGTGACATTAGTTCATATCATGTGATTAAAAAGGATTCATCACACATTAGAGCCCATAATCGCAGCCTATAGTCTCATTTTAACATTTCTCACTGGCATATCCTACTTGACCCTGCTTACTGCAGCACTTCTATTATGCTGTCTAAAAGGACAAGAGGACTGAACAGAAACAAAAATGCAGGGGTGAACATTGCTTTCACACTCACAGCTATGTGTTCAGTACTGTTATAGCTCTCGGTGAATAGAAGAAATCTGGAGTCTGGCCAATGCTGCTCGATAGAAATCTCCATCTTCCAAAAAAAATGTCCTGATGTGTTTAAAATAAAGTGACCAGCTAAACCAGTGAACCACTGGTAAAGTATGATGAGGATAAATATCAAAAGGTTGAATGCTACTGATTAGATCTTTCTGTCTAGGTTTGTAACAGGTAATGCAGCACTGATGTATTGTTTAGGAAAGAAATCAAGATATAATAAAGCAAAAATTCACCGTCATGGGTCAATTTTGTTACAGATGGTATGCTGATAACAACATGAAGATAGTTTTCATGTCTTTATTGAGTGATACGAACAACTAAACCAGATCTTTCTTGGTTTAGCTCTTTCTTTTTGCTGTCTTTCAAGAGATCTGCATATCAAACCAACATGAAAATAAATGGTAGCGAGGTGCTGTCTGAAGCTGAGCAAAACAGTTTAGCTGAGCTGAACCTCCGGCAGGTTTGTGCTGTGGGTTCCTGGGGCCAGCAGAGGGGCAGGGAGGCTGGTGCAGGTGCCAGAGAGCAGGCAGCTCTCCCTGCTGTGGGTCAGGGAAGGAGGGTTTCACCTCCAGCCCACAGGACTGGTGCCCCAGCCTGTTTGCCTTGTGTGGCATCAAGAGCTTCCAGATGGAAATACAGTGAGGAAGCCCAAGCTCAAAAGAGATCCCAGCTCAGGGTTTACCCTGGACATTCCTGCTTCTCTGCTTCTTACACTTAGTCATCATTATTTGTCATGTCCACACTGCTTTGCTTTGGGCTCTGCCACCCACCTCTCCATGGCAAATCTGCTTAAGACAGGGATGGCTGGGGGCACTGTGGGCACTGTCTGCCTTGTGCCTCAGGGCTGGGGATTTCATCTTGATTTTTTTTTTTATTTAGCATATTTAGAATAGTCTTACAGCAGCAGGTCCAAATGAAAGCTGTTGGCTGAGTACATGGTGGGGCACACTGATAAGGCAGCAGACATCTCCCTGCCCTCATCCCGTGCTTCTGAGCCCCAAACATGTCCACCTGCACCTTTCCAAGCTACACCTCTGGCTCAGCCAATTTAACTCATCTTCTGAACCAAATATTCTCCAACTTTGCTGAAATCTAAGTGCTCACTGATGGTTAGTGTTTATACAACAGCAGTTCCCCTTCCTGAGGAAAAGAAATCCCAGTCAATCTGAATCACAGCACCACCTCAGTTTCTTTTTGAAACCCTACTCCACAGCATAATTGCTTCTCTGTCAATTGCTTGTGTTTTCTTCTGTGACAAAGAGATAGTCTGTCCTAGTGGCCTCTTTTTCACTTGGCAAAAACAAAGTAGGCTTGGGCTTTCCCCAAATCTCTCATAGCCCGAAAAAAATGTTGTGTACAAACTCCCTTGCACAGAAAAACCACATGAGACATCCCATAGTCCGAAGTATTTTACATCTCCCATGTGGGACATTGCTCAGGTTTTCAAATTCAAACAAAATCTTCTCTGCTCATTTTGCAGAGACTGGTTATCCTGCCAGAGACTTTTTTCACATTGTTTAACATATTTTTCATTGCATCTTCTAAAGTTCACTTTTCAGGACAGTCTTATAGTGGATCTCTTTCAGTGTGGCTGATGATAGCCTGCCTTTGCATAGTTTCCACAGTCCTGTGGCATCTCAGCTCTCCTCCTACCTGCATCCAGCCCCTTGGGGATCAACTGCCAGCTCATTTGGCTCACACCTGGGCCACGGAGCATGCATAGGGTCACATGTGAATAGGATCCAGTGTGGGAATCAGCATGACCATTCCTGCAGCTGTCACAGGTTCCCTTCCCACGGGAAAGGAACCTGCCCACCAAACCCAGATCCTTTGGCTGACTACCACAGAGATCTGCTGTTTCTTCCAGAATCCATCCCAACTGGTGCTATTTTACCGCTGAAGCAGCATTTATTCAGCAAAAGTAATAGTTAAATAGTTAAATTATCATTTCCAGCACTTACACAGAGGTAGTTATTGTACTATCCAACCTCCTCATACTCTGTAGCATCCAGGCAAGGAACAGAAATTTTGTTATTTTGGTTTTTCAGTTTTGATGTTGTTTTCCCACAGCCACACAGAAAAGCCACAGTGCAGCCAGCTCAGGAAACTCAAGCTCATATGGGTTATGACAACAACCAAATGTGACATGGCTATCAACACAGAAATAATCCTCTAACAACCCTCCATGACAGTGTTACCAAATGAGTTATATTTCTTTAAAAAGGAGTCTATGCAGCAGTAGGGGAAGATGTTGGAAAATTCTTTTAACTTTAGCACAATAGTGTTTGATCCCTATATCCATGGTTAATGCTTATTTTTGTACAATATAGTGCTTAGTACAAATACCAGAGATTAATATGGCTTTGTGGTAACTCCCTACATCTGTGACTAGTAAGTCTTGTGCCAGTTAGTGCTTCCTCATTTACCTGTATCAGTGATTAATATGTACTAGCAGATGACTTAGTTTTGAAAACAAAGATAATGCGCCACAGCAAAGAATGATAGGAAAAGTGCATAATGACCTGACTACATATTTGAGATACTCTCAGGAAGAAAAGATTCATTGGAAGATCTGGAACAATGAAAGGGAAACTTAGGGAATGGAATGTTCCCAAACGACCACCAAAGACCCTCAAGAAACCCCCACCATATCACAAAAGTCCACAGAAATAATTACCATATACACATGTATTCAGCAAATATAATGAGTGTGTAATAGAAATGTAGAGAATATGTATCGGTTTCATGAATATAACCTGGTCTGTTAGGCTGCTAGATGTGCAAGTTAGGTGCAGCGATCCCTATACACCCAGTGGTCTCCAAGTGGATTTGGTCTCCCAACACCTCTCCTTCCATGCCAAGGGAGTCAGTGATGAAATCACTGCTGCTTGGTTCAGTCCTCCCCCACGCCAGGTACCCATACATCCTGTGCCAGGAGTTGGCTGCAGGCCTCCTGCAGTGCTCTGCTGCCTCACTTCATTTCTCCCATGTCTGTCAAATTAGAATGAAAAATGTGCAGTGTAAAATTCCCACCACTCTCCAACTGCTTTTTAATCATATATTTTAGTTTGAATTTATGTGATTAACATTGGCTCTGTCTTGTCCTCTTTATTATAGCACATCCATGTGCCTGAAAACCAGCAGCACTGAAAATAAAGTTCAGAAAAGTAAGAGAGCTGAAATTAGATTATTATTTTCCCCTCATTCTTAAATGAAAGTGATTTTTAAAAAACTTTTTGCTTGTTAACAGGACTACATAATAATTATATCTCATTTCACTTTAATATGAAACTCTCTGGGACCTGCATTGTCCATGTTCCTGAGTTGTCACAGAGTTAACAAAAATGTGGTTACATCAAGTTTTCATTGTATGTGGTGTCAGGGATGTGCTGGGGGCTTTGTTAGGCACTGGCTGTGCACGCGCCCATGTGACCATCTCAGACACTTCACACAATGGCATAAAAAGGCTCTCATCTTGTCAGCAACACCAAATTCGTCAAAAAAAAAAAAGAAAGACTTCAAACAATTGTCTTCTGTTGGAAGAGCATATATTTTACTAAAAGCTCTGATACATCACTTGCCTTTTAATGTTTTTTTGCCTCAATGAGAAAGATGCAATGGCTGCACTGTGGTCTGCCTTCCCTCATGCATCACCAGCTAATTTGGCTGGCACTGCCAGTCAGATTCTTTTACAGCACTTGGAACACTGAACAACTGAAAACTATGCTGAAAATTACTACAAATTATGGAGTAGCATTAAATAAGCTACCTGCTTGCTGACACACATTGTTCCTTCTGTGAAGATGACAAACTTCTAACCCAAGCCGTATGGAAGTCAAACCTGGCAGAGACTATAGCACTATAAAATAAACAGAGCTTATGTTCCCTTTTACAGGGAAAAATACCGATTTAATTCTTACTGTAACTGGAAAAAAAATCACCATGATATCCCTGCAGAACTATGTACAAAGCTCATGGAAGCCAGTGTCACTGCTCTCCTTTCCTGCAGCCACCACTGGGTCAGGACCTCTCAGAACCAGGTGATAAAGCTTAAAAAGGCTAAAAGATATGTAGCATTTTTGTATTTAAGAAATACTGTTTGGCACTGGGGAAAAATGTAATTATTATGCAAGATGCTTCATTTGAAAATAACATCTGTTCAAAGAAAAAAGTTAATTTGTCGCAGGTGTGCTATACATGCTCCGAGTTCACTAACAATTGTGAACCCAGTCGGAGAAACTGCTTAGAATCACAGCATCATCGAATAGATTGGTTGCTCAGAGCCCCACCTAACCTGATTGTGAATCTTTCCAGCAATGAGATATCCACCACCTCTCTGGGTGGTGTTCCGGTACTTCACCACCCTCATTGTAAATGATGCCTTAAATTAAAAATATTACCCTTGTCCTATCACTACAGGCCCTGGTAAAAAAAATTTGTTCCCATCTTCTAATTAGCCCCTCCAGGTACTGGAAGGCTGTCATGAAGTCTCCTTAAGAGCCTTCTCTTCTCCAGGCTGAACAACCTCAGCTCTCTCAATCATTCCTTGGAGGAGAAGTGGTCCAGCCCTGAACAAACAAACAAACCATGGAGAAGTGTCACTTTCTTGCATTTTTAACAAATAAAGAATCTACACATTATTTCTGTGATGGCTCTCCTGATGCAAAAATACACTCACCCTTACATAGAAGATTTAGCAGTGTCCTCCCCTTTGAGATCCCACCCCAATGGATTTCTGCAGAGTAAGAAAACACTGTGAAGGCAGTATTGCTCTCCTTGTTGACTTTTATTTCTTTTGCTCAGCAGTTTGTACTAACATCCCTTGCTATTCACTTCCTCCCTATTGAGCTCAAATAGTCCAGCTCATTCAGCCTTTCTCCTAGAAAATCCTTTTCACACCTTTGCTGTGCTCTGGTCCTTAGTAAGTTCAATAACTGCAGCACTAAATCTGGCCCGTCATTAAACTGAGTGCAGAGCCACCAAGGAATTTCAGAATCCCATTCTGAGTTGGAAGGCATCCACAAGGATCATTGAGTCCAGCTCTTAAGTGAATGGTCCATACAGAGATCAAATGTATGGCCTTGGCATTATCAGCACCATTCTCTAACCAGCTGAGCTAATATCTGGTATTTCATAAGACTCTCTTCTACTGGCAATGTACTGAAACTTAACTCACCGCTGGTCTGTGCTTCTGGAGATTTAGTTGATATGAGGAGTTACTTGCTGCTTTGAACTTCCTCACGTCTTCCTTTGTGGGATTCTCCAGTTGAAGCTGGAGGAGAAATCACATTATATCTTGATGACACACCAGTGATACAGATGAGAATGTCCTCCCCTGAGGGTGAGCATGCTTTTTCAAAATATGCCAAAATACATGTTGGACACGACCTCTGGGGATGAGATGGGTTTTTTAAGAAATACTTTCTGCCTGGAGGTCCTCAGAAATGACTGCTTCAGTGCAGTGTAGCCATCTCTCTGGATGAACAGCCATACGCAGATATTCTATATATCTATAGATACTTCTTGGAAGTACCTCACTTTCAAGTACATTGGCTACAGGAACTGCCCAAGATACAGGAACATGTATATGAACAAGCTTGTCCATTGCAAAAGGTGCCTGGGCTCCTATCCTCCCACCAGCCTGAAGTGAATGGACATACCAGTAGAGAATTCAAGGGCCTTTTCAATTCCCTCAGCTGACATTAGGGCCAAAGACTGCTCTTCCTCCTGTTCTCTTTCAAAGCTTGTCTTTTTCTATCTTTTTTTTTTTTTAACTTTCACCTTTAATCACGTATTGGTCACTGATACAGCCAGAATTCAGAGGGGAAAAAAAGGAATAAAAAAAGCTTTATTTCTTACATTAACAGAAATCAAATTATAAATCTTCCTGTATTTTATTCTTTTGATTACCACAGTAGAGTTGTTACATACTAATGTGGATGTCATATGTGGAGCTGGAGAAAAGACAAATAGAAAATATTTTACAATTTAATAAGGAGGGAAGATTTTTGGAATTACTTTTTTCCAGAGTGCCGAGGCTAATGATTTGCAATGATGGTGGGCCCCTTCCTTTGGCTTAGTGACACAGCTTTATCCTTACCCTTCCAAGTAGGATATTTTAAAATGTTAATTAAAGACTAGAAATGCAAATACTACACATATTGCCTTTCATAATGCCTACTGAAAGCAGAAATTACCTTCATGACTGAAAGTAGTCTTCATGACTTACTCAGCTAACATACTAAGAAATAAAATAATATTTTGTATTTTTAGCCAGTAAAGCACTTTCAGTGTTTTGGCACAAATGAAATGTCAGCAGTTTAAATTACACAGATGACAGAGATGTTCCCATTCCTTTGCCTGAAAGGACACAGAGATTTCATGTTTTATGAACCAGAATTTTAGTATAAAACCAACACAGAGTAAATACTTACAAGTACCTAGGCACACTGTACATGACACAACTCACTAATGCTTTGAACACTTCCCTCTTCTGTGACTGTGAACCAGGAACAATTATTTCAATAAATAAATCAACAAATACATAAATAAAGGATGAAAATGTTAATAAACCAAACTCTCCTTGTACTGGGCAGAAGACCCATCCTTGAGGAGTTCTTCTGAGAGAAACCAAAGGAACCTCTCGTGCTTGGGAAAATCTAGCCACCAAAAATTTTCTTTAGTACACAAACAGAAACCCAGGAACAGACATAACTCAAAGGAGCAGGTTTAATGTTAGGTTTTATTCTTTCCAGACCTCTCAAGTCCAAACTACTGTCTCTCCTCCTTGGCATCCAAGAACTTTGCCTTCCAAAGCTTTCCCCTCCCGCACAGCCGCAGGCACCAGTGACAGAGGGACATGCATTTTCAGTACCGGCACTTCTGTCAAATTCTCACTAATTTGGGCCAAGGCATGTAATATGCAGTAAAGACTTAAACCTGGGGAACAATTCTAGGAAGCTTTCAGCTCTCACATCAGGAAGGAAAACAGCAGCTTTGCTGCTGCCTTGACATTGTCCCCTGCCCCAAGGCAGGGTGGCAGCCAGAAATGTCCCTCACCAAGTGCCACATGCCACCTCTCTGGGAAATGCCACATTTCAGAGAAAGCAAAACTCACATCATGTTCATGTCCCAGTCATACTCACATTCCTGGAACTTGAAAAAGTACTTGAGTAAAAAATCAAAGTTGAACTTGACCTTCTCCTTTTCTTTTTCTATTTGCTTTTTGTGAACATCTGCAGGAATTGCTCTGCTCAGAAGTACTTCCAGGACTGGCACCAACACCGGTTTGCCTGGGTAAAACCATTCTTCATGAGGGGAGCAGCAGAGTCTGGGCACTCATGTCATAGCTTTTCCTACCTATGACAAACAAGAGGGCTACTTACTCCACAGCTCCTTGCCAGTAGCCACCTCTCACATCCTCCTGCCAGCAACAGAGGAAATGGCTGATGGTGTCCTTGAAGGATTTTTCCAAGAACTCTGTTACCTTCAGAAATTTTCTCCTTTCATTTCACACACCAAACAAAACAAACTGCAACAAAACCAACCACAAAGAAGGGGGTTGGGGGGTGCAACACGCAAACTGTAGATAGAAAAACAAAACATTTCACGAAACAATCAGTGAAAGTGCTGCAACACCTCAACAGTACCTGTGACACAATACAGTGAATTAACTGCATCCCTCCCTACTCAAATTATGCACTTGCAAATGGTGCCACGCATGACTGCTGTATCAGTAGCTTTATTCCATAAAAATAAATAGTTCATCGTTGAGGAAATAAAAAATATTTTCCAGATAGTATGTATTTGGAAACACCAACACACCAATCTCCTGAAAATAAAACTAGCGAGACTTAACCCTTTAAAATACATACCGCTTTTCAACATCCACCACATATACCACATCCATTTCCCCCTGCATCCAGATGCTCTTTACTACACTAGTGTCCCACTCAAATCCTTTTTGGTGTTTTGCCTGGGAGAACTGAGTGGAGAACTGTGCTGGGGAGTGCTGAGGGCAGTCCCACGTGCTCTGTCACAGACCAACAGCAAGGAAATCTGAAATGGCTGTGATCTCCCCGAGGGCAAAGCGAAGAGCACGCAGAGCCCCCAGGGCAAAGCGAAGAGCACGCAGAGCCCCCAGGCGCGGCGCGGGTCCCGCAGCCCTCGAGCAGGACAGGGGAGCAGCGCCCACCAGTGCCCACAGCGAGCTGGGGCCCTGCCAAGGCTGAGCCGCCTGCCGGGGGCTGCCGGCTCCCACAGGAGCAGCGTGAGGAGCAGGCGGCAATCCCCACATCAGCTCCGTGCCTCTGGGACAGCGGCCTGCTGTGCCTGCGGCTGTCCAGGACGATCCCTAATGTCGCACACAAACACCAGCACGTGGCCCATTACACGCTGCTGCCGAGTGCTGTGGCTCGTGTGCTGAGGCTTTTGGGTGTCAACACGTCAAATTCGAAAGCTGCCAGAGTAAGGATTTTTTTCTCACTTGAGAAATGGGAAAATGCCACACCTAACCGAGCCCCCGGGGCCAGCAGGCCCTGCACTGCAGCCACACTCACAACCCTCACAAACGAGACACGCACAAACCCTGTGGCTTAGTTCTAACCCTAAACAAAGGGGAGCTCAAACTTCAATGCTTCTAAAACATCACTAACCTTTGGTGTTATATTCCAGACTCATTTCGCCTGTGATGACCAAACACCCTCTTAAGTCTCAGTAACTTAAGCTCCCACCCCACTTACTCTGCAGCACACTCAGTCCTGCACAATCTTTATTGCACAACGTTAAGTGCAATGAACTGAAAAGCGGATGTTTAAAAAAACTGAAGTTAACGTATTTAACTGCCATTCCTAACACCAGCAGACAAAAACGGGAAAGTGTAACAGAAAAAAAAAACCTTCTATATAATAAAAAAGGTCTGCAAAAATGGGTATGGGATTAGTTCCTTCCACCACTCATGCCTTTTTCTCTTCCATCTCACACACCACTTCCTTTTGGGACTGCAAGGTTTATGGACCACCTCTCCTGTCTCCCCCACCTATTTATACAGCCTCTCACAGGACAGAGTCATAGATACTAAGAAAACAAATTTTGCTGCACTGTAGAGTCCCACTGGGAGTACTTTGAAGGTAATTAATATTGTACACATTAAATTATTTCACAAGCACAACCTGTTGTTATTTATGCTTTGTTCCCTAATTACAAAAAGCTGCACTATTTTCATTGATTGCACACAGATAAAAAAATTACTAACAAAGTACATTTATTTTCTTAAAATTGCATTAATTTTTCACTGTTTCTCACACTGAACTATACTTTCTATGTAATTACTGTTGCTCTCCTATATTCTTAGTGTCTTAAGGCTACTACTTCTCCTGGGAATTGTTCAAAACTCTATCTCAAACCACAGAGAAGCAGAGCACACGCTGGCATGATCGGAGAAGTTAGGAAAACCCTGCCAGGACTGGAGTGCATGGCCAGGACCCATCTGCAGGGCTGTGTGTGGACAGAGCAGTGTAGTCCCCACACTGCACTTCTCAGGTGAGCTCTGCCAGAGCTCACAGGGATGGCCAGAACAGCCAGGGTGTCACTTCACATCCTCTTAAGGAGGAAAGTGAGGGCAGGTGTCTCTTAAACATCATTACCTGAAAGCTGTGTGTCTGTGTAGAACACAGCATCATATTTTGTCCTGCACAGCAGTGCACATGTAGTTCCTTGACGCCAACATTATTCTAGTCCAGCTGCTGACAGTTCTGACAAAGAAAAGGAAAAAAAAAAAAAAAAAAAGATGTGCCCTGAACTCCTAATTATTATAAAATTGCATGTCTTTATTTTTTCAGAACTAAGGTATTTTATTGCGTTTCGCATCACCATTCAAATTTAAGAATAAAATGCATACATCGAACCATGATGCAGACTTGACTGCAATATCTCTGCAGTTTACAATGTTCAATCTGAACACACGAACCACTTGAAAAACATTATTGCTGATGATGGAATAGCTCCACCTTCTGGAATAAAAGTTATTTTCTTCACAACCATCTTTATATTTCCAACATGGATCTATTTGTAAAAATGTCTATTTCAAACCCCAACTTGGATATTTTTACTGATGGCAGATGATGGTAGAAAATGGAAGGAATTTATGACAATAATGTGAGTTCTGATAAAATTCAGGAAGCATTATTTCCTACTGATGCTGAAGATGCTTATATATTGTCCAACATGCCATACTAAAGACTGACCTTACTATGTAAGAAATAGCTTTAATCTGATTTTGAGAAGAAGAATTTAAAACTCTTACTTAAGACAAAACACTCAACACATACTTAGCTTTAAGCTTCACATTAAAGGTTTGCAGTTTCACAGAAGTGTGTTTGTGATTAAACACATGTAATCAGGGAGCAACTGAAGCCCCTGCTGAAGTCAGAACCATAGAGAAGGGGCTGCAAGTGACCCTTACGGCTATTTATCAAAACACTTAAAGTTACATTTAAATTAAATATTTCAAATTTCATTTTAGGCAGATAATTAGTAATGACTGCCATATGTAAATTAAATTTATGGTCAAGTCAGAAGTTAAAAAAGCTGGAGAGACCAGAACAAAACAATGACTCCAATTCCTGATTTCATCCCTTTTATGTATCATGGACACATTCTATAGCTGCTGTTTGAAAAAAACAAGTGTTAATGAACTAAGTTCTTATGTATTCACTCACAAAGGGAAAAGTGCATTGAAGCTATTGGTGATCTACTCACTGGTGCTGGGTTGTATTTCTTGATTTCACAGGAAGGGTAATGCCACCAGAATGAAATGAAAAATTAACCATGTACATTTCCATCTCCATTTGAAATAGTGGCATACCTAAAATTAATACATACTCACAGACACACCAGAATAGCAGAAATTTAAATAAACTTGTTTAACAAAACAAAGCAACTGAAGCTTTATTTATCTACATAGAAAGATGCATCCTTATGTGCATTCTTTTAAGCTAAGGAAAATGAAAGCCATGCAGCCCTTGGAAGAAATAAATCCTCAGGTGGTAATTAATATATATACATACAAAGTTTCTCCTTTAGTAGATGATTCCTCTGAACAGTTAATTAATGCCATTTAGGAGAGACTTTAGCTTATGACTACTTTATAGTAGAATATTGTACTACATTTTTCTCAGTACAATAGCAAAAGCATTGCTTGAACCACCATATTGTTTGCATTAGTTAAATAAGAGCAAGTAACAAAACTTAAGCAGTTAAACATGTATCTGGAAATCAGACCACTTAAGTAAAGTAAGCACAAGGAAAGGATATAGAGCAAATAAAGGGACTTTTCTTCAAGAAAAATTATCTTTCGACTTGTTGCAACTTCACATCTCATATGGCTTTTGAATGGAGGCATTAGTTAAAAGAACTTTCCCACCCACAGTCAAGTATTGACTGTATTTAAATACAGCAATGCAAGGACAAACAGTTAAAAATTTAGCATACCATATTACTTCATGTAATATGGCACAGAACCCCTTTTTCTAAGGCTACAAAGGACAAATTTACATTAACATGAGGTACTGGCATTTATGACTGGAAAAGTAAAGACAAAAAAGGATTATACAGCATCGTCATCAGACATTTCTCATTTCTTTCTTTTCCTTTTTCTTTTTTCCTTTTTTTTTTTTGAGGGGCTTTTGGTTTTAGTTTTCTTTTTTACAAAATACATGTCTTGATGACCACATGCTCTAATCTTATATTAATTTATTTTTACATATATATTTTATTTGTAGGGGCAATTGAGAGAGAGTCACAAATAATGAAAGGATACTAAGGTTTTAATAAGGGCAACAAAAAAGTGTTTTCACCAGAATAGATTCACATTACAGTACACCAATATTGACAGCATTCTCTTTTGTCTATTTTTGGTACATAAGATGGAATCTCTCTACATAACCTTATAAGGCTTCAGTAACTAAAAAGTAAAAAACCTATTAGTTTACAATTCATTTAAAAATTCTGAAAGACACAGCAAGTTCTAAACTTTAGTAGTGCTACCCATACACAACCATCCGGTTTAAGAAGCCATTAAAAGAGCCTCCTCTCAAGGGAGCTTCCAACAGCAGAGTTGTGCAACATGGATGTATCTTACTACAAGGGGGGGAAAAATTACACATGGCACATTCTCATTCATATTTTGCAATGTAAAAAGTTACAAACATACCTAATCAAATAAATAATAAAAAAAGAATCTGAAATGTGTTTGTTATGTATCCTAAAAACACTACGCAGAATAATGGAGACTTTCACTCACAAACTATTTACATGGTAATACCCAGGTGAGGGTACACACTGCTACAAAACTCATAAAACAAAGGGTAAACTTGAAATGTTTTCCATAGTAAAGGTCTAGCAGCATGACTATATCTAATGCTGTTTGTTTTCTTGACAGTTTTTGGAAGTCTGTTTTAATCAATGTCTTCATCCAGTTCATAATTGTCTTTATCATAAATATCTTTTACTAAAAGAACCCGTACGAGCATATTTTCCAAAGTGTTGCGGTCCAGTGAAGTGGCAGTGTACCAGATGGGGCTCTCCGCAGACACAGAACACTCCGGCTGCAGATAGAACATGTCTGTCCTCTGATTCAGATTCTGTGGGCTACAAGGAGGAAAACAAGGGGGTTAGAAACACAGCCTCTCAGCACAAAACAGTACGTTAGCAGTTTCAAAGTCTTGCACAAACAAAACTGTAACTGTACCTATGCAAGTTACAAAAAACCTCAAGAGCAACCAAACAAAAAGGAGTCATGTGGAGAAATGAGGTCTTGTTGACAGAAGGAGCCATGCCAGGCCTGGCCCAAGCTCAGCCAGTCCCACATCCTCAGAGTCCCAGCTAGCATACAAGAGACCACAGACTCTTCAAAAACCTGCGGATCCAGGACTTGCCAAACCAGAGAGTACCCTCCATGATTTGCAAAGAGGCCAAACACTGGCATCAGTAATTGCTCACACAATTGCTGGCTGACACTGCTACCTCTGAATGCAGAGCCTGGGGTTCCCTTGAAAAGCCAAGGATGGTAGTTTTGAGACGCACAGATATATAAGCAGCTAAAATCCCTTCTCCTCCTATTTTATTTAAAAGGTTGGTTGTTATAAATCTTAATCCCTTAATTCCTTACCCGCAATACTACGGAGTTTGATCCAGCTCAGAAACACCCTCTAAGACACTAGAGAAGACTCCTTTAAGGAAATTCTAGCAGTTAATCCATTTAGGCAAGCCTCAGAAAAGAATTTTCCATTCTGAATGTGCAAGTGCTCACTCAAGCTCCCTCCTTCACAAATACTGCAGACTTCAGGAGCCAATTCTATTTCATGTTTCTTCAGTGAAAGCAAGGATTTTTACCAGCTCACCTTCCCGAACTGGCTGATAAGATTTCAGGTGTTGGTCTTCACCTGCTGCCGTGATTGTTGCCTTGTTCTGCTCTCACATAAATCAGATTTAAGAGTCAGATAAGAAGTAAAATATGGTTGCTTAAAATATTCTAGTAATTTAAATATTTTAACCTCCTCCCTACTTTCTTGAAAAAACGGTATTTGTATAGGAACAAGCAATCACAGAACCACGGAATCAATTAGGTTGGAAAAGACTTCTGGGATCAGAGTCCAGCCTGTGGCCCAACACTGTCATGTCAACCAGACCAAGGCACTGAGCATCACATCCGGTCTTTCCTTAAACACATCCAGGGACGGTGACTGCACCACCTCCCTGGGCAGTCCATTCCAATGCCTAATCACCCCTTCTGTGGAGAAATTCCTCCTAATGTCCAACCTAAACCCCCCTTTGTGCAGTTTGAGACTATAACGAGACAATAATAGTGTTTCATAGCTGTCAATGAAAGGATCCTGAAATTTCAGCTGCAGCTCTCCACTGGTTGCCAAGTATATTTCAAACAGCTGGCATTATCTAAAATTTTACCATATTTTTTACAGTGTTCAGTATTTCATTAAAATTATTTCAACAAAATTAGAAGCAGAATCAGGAGAAGCAGTCTGCTGTTTTAGTTAACTATGGTGACCAATGCAAGGCAGCATGGCTTGGAACCACACCATAAATGATGATCCAAAAGGGTTTCAGTGCATTCTTTTCCCCAAAGCTGAGATGTTCCTAAAAAAAAAGAAATTATGTGGTGTCTCTCCCAGTGACTGTGTACCTCAGTCCAAAAATCCAGCTTTGACTTTTTAATGACAAATCCTCTCCAAACCATGACAGTAGAGAGAGTGGAGGCAAAATCCCCCTGCAACAATCAGAATTAACTGAGTTTATGAAAAACAGGTTGTTGCATTAACAGACCACAAGCTACTCTTTACTTGTTTCTTTCTGTAACGTCACGTCTGTACTTCTGCTGATGTGCGTGAGCTCTTCACCTTTCAGACTACAATGCTGTTTCGTAACACATGCTGAGTCTCATTCTTAATTTATTTTGTTGTATATACAAGGTGATTTTATTTGTTTGGTACCATTTGCCCACATTTACCTTAAAATTACATAAAATCTACATTAAAATCAGTCACTTGAATGGCTGTTACAATTAAGGAAAAGTACTTTCCAAGAAATCTCGGTTTTAAGCATCCAAAACACACAGCTACTAAATTAATTTTTTAAGAGTTGCCTAAGCTTTTTTTTTTAATGTACTAATTTCTGCTTCCTTCCTGCACTATTAATTGTGGAGACTGGAAGGAAACACAAGCTATTTCTAAATACTGGGTTACCGCCAGTAGTAGTTTTCCTACTAAAAAATATTTTAAACATGCTTCCGCACTGGGTATCTCAAAAGCATCTACATTTCAGATGCCTGATAACTTAAAATGAAGTAAAGCTGTAGTCTTAATCCAATTCTTACTGAAGAGATGGGGACCTCACAAACAAAATCCTCAGTAGCAAAACGTACCAGATCCCTTGCTGGCAATTCTCTGCAGAGAGACTTTGGTATTCCCAGGTAAGAAAATTGAATTGTCATTCCCAGAGGGATCCCTTGATAATTAACACTGAAGTACTCCACTGCTCCCACACTTCCTACACATCTTGTCCACATACAGAACTGAAGATTTCAATACTTTCATTTAGGTACTTTTAAGAAGTATCTCAGTCTGCTCCCATTGCTTGAGCACATTTCATGTTGCACCAAAACAGTTCCTTTCTGTACCTGGTTTGCTCTAGACCCTGTCTTTATTACCCCATATCGTACTTACCTTTTAGACAGATAGCACTCAAACATTTTCACAGGGCATCTAGCTGGATCAGATGTGTTTTCAATTTGTTCAAACACTGGTACATCATCTTCATGTTTCCTTTTTCCAGTAGCAATTTTATCTTTAAGAAGAAAATCAACAACACCTAAGCTGTAACTTGAAGTTATTTCACATTTTTCAGTAAACTTCCCCGTGTAAGCAGCCCACCAAGTACCGCAAGGCGGTCACCACAGCTGTGCAATTCGGCAAACTGGAAATGCCACCCACGGCCACAGCAAAGTCACAGTATTTCACATGGAGACCACTGGGCTCAAATTAACAGAGACCCTGTAGACCCCATGGACCACATGCTCCAATTAGATATCTGGGAGCTGAGAGCTGCTAAACTTTATGCAAAGGCAGAGCTCTGGCCCTTGACCAGGTGCCCAGATGTCCCTCATCAGTGCCATGTAGATGCTCCTGCAAGACTAATTTCAATCTGCCATAGTACCTTCACTATCAGCTCTGCACAGGGAAGACACTTGATATCGAAGACAAGCTTTGCTTTCCATTGTTAGAGGATTTTTTTTCCACTGTCTAAAAACAGTGCCAAAAGAAAGTCTCAAGTGCTGCTCCACTGTTTTCAGGCCAAAATACTTAGTGTTGAAGTAGAACAGAGTATTCAAAAGAGCAACAGGTGAATGTGATCCTAGCTGTTTAATCCTCCAAAGGTAATCTTCTTCAACTCGAGAGAATATTGATCCTTGAAAAAAAAGAGTATTAGAGAAAATACAATGGATTAGCCCATGGACTGTCAAGGTGCAAAAAAATTAAGTTTCTTTTTACTGTGAAATGTAACAAAATGCTCATGACAAAAGCCTCTGATAAACTTATTTAATTATATGTCCACACACCCCAAACCCACAGACACTCACTGAGACAGTCAATGGGACATACCAGTACAGCCGATTTCACAGAGAACATATTTCTATTTAATTACAACAGCATTGCTGACTTGCAGCTCTCTCATGCGACTTCATAAAAATGAATGTTCAAGGCAGAAATCTTAATTCCCTCATAAAAAGCATATTTTTGAGTTCATTTTATTCTGCTCAGGTTAAGGCCTTGAAATAGTTGTACCTTCTTCTTTCGTATTACTAATGGATATCTCACTTGGAAAGTACTCCTGGACCATAACAGGATACAGGAAGGGCCCAACACAAAGGCTCTCTGGGCTGTACTGAGAGAAGGCAATACTGAGAAGAGAAAGGAAAGGGTCTGGCAAGGACAAGCCCTCACTCAAGAGAGCATTGTTGCAAAAATGGAAGAACAGTCGATTCTGCAGTTCAGCACCAACATTGATCTGCTGGGAAAAATTTACTTTCTTAAAGCAAACTCAAAGGATGAATTGATCATCCTCCTAAGCATATGACTCCCAGCAGAAAGTCTTCCTAATCCATCTGAGAAACGCTAAAATACATAAATTGTTAGCCCTACCCACATATAGTCCAGTGCCTGCCTGCTTCCATCTGGGAAAGAAAATGGGCAAGAAAATAAATTCAGCTCAGGTAAAAACTACAAGTCAAAGAAGTTATTTTAACTTTCTCTCCTAAAAATGGATAGTCCATTTTAACAGTCAGTAACAAAAACAACTCATGTAGCATGGATTACCCAGAAACAAGACAATTAAAAGCAGGTACAGTTTTTAATTAAATCTTAGAAGATATCTCTATAATTCTTCATCAACTACTACTGCAATGCGTAACGTACGTGTGTGTGTATAAGTATATGTGCTTAAGAACACATAACTATTAAGAGATGAAAAACATCCAAGACCAAAACAAAAATTACCATCTGGAAGTATGCTTGGCTGCCAGCTTCGAAGGATTTTATTTAATTCCTGTTCAAACGTCTGGTAGATTGGATCAATAAATATGTTGTCTTTTCGATTACTTCTATATAAATACTACAAAAAAGAGAGACACAGTATTTACAATTCCAGATTAGAACAACTCCTGTGCTAGAGGGCTCTTTTTTTTATAACTGTGCAAGCACTGTATTGAAAAACAGTATCTAAAAATAAAGCTATGCTACTTCTCCAATATCTAACAGGTAATAGTTACTTCCAATATAATTGTACATTGTAAATTTCTAACTGGATATGAATCATAGTTTAATGACAACTAACATTTTTCTCTAAGATTTCCTGTGTGCAACATTATATCAGTGAATGGGGAATCATTAAAAAAACCCCAAACCACAAACTAATTTATCTTTTCCTCCACATAGGCCTTGGAAAAAAAAACAAAAACAAAAACAAAAACAAAACAAAAAAAAAAAACCCAATAAAAAAAAACCCAAACCAAACCAAACCAAACCTAACCAAAACCCCCCAAAAACCCAAAACAAAAACAACAACAAGAAGAAACCAAAAATTATTGGCTGAGGACTACTATTTGACATTATCCTCTCTGGAAACACTTCTAAGAAAGGGAGGATTGGCTTCTTAAATTTTCCACTTCAGCATTGCCTTTGCATAAATATGCCTGTTGTTAGTGAATACAATAACAATGACAGACAAAAAACATATTTGCTTCTGGAAAGGCCATCTATTTCTGTACCCATACTTGAAATCCCATTAAACACAACACTCATTTATAATAGGTGATCACATTTCAGTATATCTTGGCTTCCTTATCTTTGCACCTGATTTTATAATGTGGAAAAATGAATGAATGCACTTCCTACAGGTTTTCAACAAAATTTTCATTTGTAACTATTTTATATGACACGTTTAACTAATTCCTCAAAGCACAGTATTCCCCCAAATGTAGCTGTTCCTACATATATCAGTTTTAATTTTATAAAGCAATTCTAAGCCAGATATTGCAGCTAACTATAAGCTTCATGGAGTTGGCCCCCATGCTCCCTGGCATATTTTTCTCCATGTATTTTTCTTTTTCTCTGGTTCACATTAAACACTCACACTGAATGCTAGCAGTGAAAATGAAGACTGAAAACCGCTTCAAAACCAATTCACACACAAGCCTACGAGAATTCAACTAAAACTACTTCTGCTTCCTGGCTCACAATAAGTGTTGACTAAATCCTGACATCCCCAGTAGATGTCTGAAGCCCCCTGGAGCACTAGCACCACTGAGTCTACAGAACGATGCTGTGCAGCAGGGCAGACTCCAGCCTATCATCCAAACCTGCAAACCTTCATCTCCAAACCACAATGCTGTGCTCTGCTGCCCTGCAAACTCTACAGGGGCAGGATCAGCACACGCCATTCCCACCCGAGATGAGACGTGCCTCTGAATCCCACAGCAGAGGAGAACAGGGAGAATTGCTGCCCACAGCACCTTCAGACAAACATCTGCCAAGCTCAATCAGACTGACTTTTGCCCAAATGACCCTGTTACCAGACATACAAAAACCAAGAAAAAACAAAACAAAATCCCAGTAATCCCAATTAGGGACAAAGAATGAAGGCCATGACACAACAAAGGAACACAGCAGGCTAACACCTTCTCTAGATGAACCCTCTCCACTAGATGCCTGCCTGACCATGCAGCAGCCTTTATTTCTAACTGTGATATTTTTCACGATCACTACTTCAGAGTTATCAAAGTCATTACTGAACCACTGCTGTCTGAAAGCAGAAAAATTTCATCTGCAAATGAACCTGAACTGAGAAACTCCACCCTCTGACTCAGGGGCCAGTTTCCTGGAACAGATTTTACAGTGCTTCCTTTAGGAAAACATTATTTTGCAAAATTTAAAAAAAAACTAAGAAAACAACCAACTTAGGACTTGAAGACTTCTGGGCTCAAACCAAATTATATCCATGAGGAAAAGCTCCAAACTGAGTGCGTATTTAGCCACAATGAGTGCAGTAATTCTGGTGGAAGGGGAAAGTACTTTTTTACTAGCCTATGGTTCCTACTCTAAGTTAGCAAAATATTAATGACCTTTGGCCCAACTGCATCCTTAAATGGCATCATTTAACCTCCTCCGAGCCCCTTCCAAGTTCAACAAAGCCAATGCCTTTCATGCAGTAGCAATTTACTCTCTTTCAGGGTACCCAGGTCGGGGTTGTCAGATCAAAAGGACTAAGCAAATTCTAGAAGACAATGGAGTTTTATTGCTCATTGTGACAAGTACATTACATTTAGTGTACCACTAGCTTGCTTAAACATGTTTCTTCAGAAGGGTAACACCACCCAAGTATTCGCCATTAGCACACAGATGATGGCTGCAACCCTTCACAGCTCATGTTTCTGTCCCTCACTCGCTGTCTGCCTTTGTGAAATGCAAACTCATCAGAACACAGCACATCTTCCTACCAGTCTCACCAGCAGTGGCCCAATTTGGCCAAAAAATCAGGGCTGTTAACATCACCTGAAATAAATACTGGACACTAGGTACAAGCAGTAATTCAATTAAAGTGACCACATGTTGCTCCACTAATGTTCCAGCATTGTGTATGTGTATTAGGGTTCCTGATAATTGAGCTTGCCACACAAACTATGGCTCCAAAGAGCTGAAAAAAAAAGTTTTACACATAACTAGCTTTCATGACTGACAAAGTAGACAACGTCAAAGGTACAAAGAGAAAGGTAAAAAAAAATTATTTTACTTTCATTCTACAAACACATAGCTCACACTGTGTATTGTTTATCTACTTAACATGGGTATTTTCAATTCAAGAGAAAGGTACAGAGAACCAGTGTATCATGCAAGTGCAGAGGCAGAAAGCTATCTGAATTTGAAACACACCTTATAACAATACTGACTAAAATGCCATTACTAAAATCAATGTTCGCTTCTCAAATTTCAACCATGAGGCAAAGGTATCAACTAAGTCTTTAATTTCGCATACTTGCAACACAGGAAAATAACTATTTTATTATTTATTTTGAAAATATTTCAATTAAAAAATTTTTTACTTGATCCAAGCCCTCTGCCTCAAGTATGGAACAGTTTAAGTAAGATTGCGAACCCTGTGAGCAGCTTGCTTTCCACATCATACACATCTTTTATTAATGCCTTTTAACTTGAATGAAATTTTCTGTGCTCTCAGCTCTGAACACTGCTTATTTTATCTATGTTTTGCCTTATGTAGCAAAAATTAAGACATCCCTCCCTGCTTAAAAGATAAGCTATCTAATTATCTAATGACAGGTTACTGCCTTCACATAAATTACATCTAACCTGACTTCTTCCTATCTTAATGTGAGTAAAACAGTCAATGTAGCAGAGTTTCCTGCACTCTATCCTGCCTGTACATAGTCTGCAATACTCAGTAAATTAGACCCTCCCCAAAAAACACTTAATTTAAGTTGTTTCCTCCATGCGCTAAGTAACTGAATTAGTGAAACACTTAGAGATCATGTCTTGTTTCATTTTAGTTTTACACTAGGCATCTTTAGCAAACCAAATGAAGCACAGCATTTGAAAAGACTATGTAATTTTTGACTGGGTTAATTACTTGCTTTAACATAGCAAGAAGCTTAAAATTATTACAATATACCAATTCATATTTGAGTTTTCAGAATGGGTCTGCAAATTCTTTTCCTACACAGACAGCTTTCTACAATGTGACTACACAGCAGCCTGATCACAGCCATATATTAACAGTAGCTCCTAGCCAGTAAATCCATGTTATCTCCACTCTTCTACTGAAATGCGTTAGTCAAATCAGCAGCTCCATTTCCCATCTCTACAGTCTCTACTAACCTCCTGAATTCCAAGACACAGATAATAGATGCTGTCAGGTGCATAGTTCTCTCCATTAGGCCTTCGAATTTCATTGACAAAATGTGTCAACCCATAGTTTAACTCAGCTGAAGTATGTGATAATAGATCTTCCTTTAATTTCACAGACTTTACTGCAAAATAGAGAAGAAATGCTACATTATACAACAGAATTGTCACACAGTGAAGGTGGGATGGGATATTTTTTGACTGGAAACTGGCTTGATGTCCTCTCCATTAACCAATGAACAAGACTAAAATGTACTAAGCAGTTAAAATGTTAGGTCTGTGTTAAAATAAGGCTCCCACAGCAAAGTCTAGTTAACCAAATGCAGTACCACCTGCTAACAAATGTACTGTCATGCACAGCTCAGGATGACACAGAAGCAGCCCAGGATGCGAAAGTGAAGCCAGTGGTAAAGAGGGGCACCTCCAGGGGAAACAGATCTTTGGATCTTTCCGAAGATCCAAGAATGTAACACAAGGGTGCTGAGATGCGTGTGGGAGCTGAAGAACAGCAGGAGTAGCAGCAATTCCCATTTTCCCTCACAGTACAAATGTACACAGAGAGGAGAGCCGCAGAAAGAGCAGCATGGCTCCAGGGGATCGCAGGCCACCTTGAGCCAGAGCTCCACAGCCAGGTAATGCCAGCGTCATATGAAGGTCTCCTCACAGGACAAAGAGTAGGAGCATGTCCCTCCCTTGTCATTTAGAAGCTCAGAAACGGTGGGAACTCTGAGGTGAGTTAGAATATGAGGAAAAACAGGATGCAAACAAAAAAATCAAAATGGTCACAGAATATCAGAATAGCCGAGAAGGTGCTGTCCTAGCTTCATGAGAAGTGTGAGACCCAGCATTTTGAAGCAAATAGGGAAAACTACAAAAATAAAAGTTCGGCAACTCTGTGGTAAAATAATCTCAGTCATGGTGGGAACACTAGGGACATGAGAAAAATTCTATCAAAAATTCCAGGTGAGAATCACACAAGTACAGCAATTTTCCCTACCAGGTAGGAATCTGGATGCCAGATTTTTGGAAACACTTACTTGATTTAAGTTCCTCTAACTCTGGAAGCTCCTCGTCTAAATAGCGAGACTTTACCCAGTGCTTCCACGCATTTACCCCGTAGGCGTATTTGAATGGAAAGCTACACTCAGAGTTTTCTGAGCTGTCATCATGGGCCTGGTACTCCAGCACGGCTTTCCTCTTCACGCCCTGCCATGGGAACACAGAGGTTAACAATGCCACCAGCAGGGACACAGAACCTGGCACAGGCAGCTGCAGGCCAAAGGAACCTCACAGAATGTCATGGTGTTAATGCACAGGGAACTAAAGATGCTACAGATCTGTGTCACAGGCTCAACTCGCGGCTCAAATGAACCCCCCAACTGAAAGGCCAGCACTGGTCCCAGATTAAAGCATGCCCAGCAGTGGATATGGGGATAATGTCCAGTGGAAAACAATGAAAGCTTGGACTCCAGATTTGCTACTAGAAAGACCCCTTCATTATTAGAAAGCTTTACTAGAAGTTGGCTGGTGTTTTTTAAAGCTGCAATATCTACTCAGTTATTGGAACAAAACCATTTCAGCTTCATGCCAGGCATAGGAAATTATTTCTTTGTAGTGTCCTTCTAAATAAAAGACTATGGCTAATTTACATGCAATGTCGAAACTAACATTGACTAACAATAAAATCCGGAAAAACTACAAGCAAGTGAAAATTTTTTTGAACTCTTTTATAAAGAAGATGCTGTGGCTCCCATTATAAACCATGGTAATGCCAACGTTCTTCCATTTTACTATCAAATTAAACCAAGATATCTTTGTTCAAAGTAGAAGGCAAAAAACCATTGCTAAGAGTACGTATACACACACTGGCACATTATATGAACAGTTCTACCACTGTGAAGCAAAAACAGGATCAGAATTTACAAATCACACTCCTATTAAATCCAACAGTTACCTGCAACAGACATACCACTGAAATAATTTTATTATTTGTTTCAATTTACGTCAAATATAGGATATTAGGTATGAGTAGACAGTAACACGCTATAAATCAGTATGAGAATTGAAAAAAGAAGGAATTCCTTTTCCTACATAAATTTTGTTCTTTTCTTGATATTTTTAATAACATGAAAAAATTACCTTCTTTTTGGACCGAGGCCTTGGCTGTTCCTCATATTCTTCACCAAAAACAGGAGGTAACAAAAACTCATTTTCTGTATCAAGCTCCTCAGTTGCTGAAAATACAATAACAGAAACTTATTTCTAAATATCCTTAAAATCATACTGCTTTGAAAAAAACAATTAACTATATCAGCATGCCTTAACATAAGGCATCCACAAAGACACACATATAAACATAAGCAAAGACTGGATTTTGGTAAGAGGAAACAAACCTATTCTTATATTCAAAGTAAGACAAAGTTGTCAAATAGTTTATTTCTATAAGTAAGTTATAGAGGACACAACACTCAACATTTCAAGTATTATCTTAAGCCGCTAAGGCAGCATTTCTTACTGTAGACTCTCACATAATGTTTTCTGCCAGGCTGTCTTTGGTATCAAGAATTTTAAGGTACAGTGAGAATGAGCAGCTCTGACTGGAAAAAATACAAATTAACTTAGTACATGCACTTTTGTCCATGTATTTAGATTATTTGTCTTCATGTTTTGTTACTTCATATAGCATATTACACTTGGTTAAAAACATTAAGATCAGAAGGCAAACTCAGAGAAACTTCAGAGAAACTGGTTTTAGTCTATATTTATATAAGTGGTGGAGGTTTAGCTCATGATGGATATCACAGTTAAGTTTGGTAAGCAGGTGTGTGGCAATACATCAAAATATTGTTTATTTAACATTTCAAGAATAGGATTGAGGACTCTGTTTTAGACAGCACTGAGGAATGAGACAACATATGAATGGATTAATGTTGCAAGTCCCACCTTTATTTACTTTATTGAAGATGGTTCATCCCTCATTTAGCCATCAAAGAATGTTTTCACTCAAAATTGAATGCTACTCTGATAATCTGATTTCACCACCTTATTTCTCACAACACCTTTCCAACTGGTGCAGATGAAATAGCACTTACATGCAGAGATTTCAGAACTCTGCCCCAGACTCAAAAGCAGTCCTTCTCCTGATACCACAAAGAATCTTATCTCAGAAGCACTTCAGTGGAATCAATGCCTCTTACAGACTGGTGTTACTTACTATTCCACTTTACTTATTTTTTTCTTCTATATTTTTTCTTTCTCATGTACCCAGCCTCATTTACAAAGAGGGTTAAAAATCTAGTTTGCATCTAACTAGTAAATTTCCCAAGATTAAGGTCAGATTAACCCCCAGGCTTTCTCTTTAAATTAGGCATACAGCAAACTGAGAAACCCACTCTGGGTATCTACTGCAGATTTCTATGGCACAGGACAAAAGAAGCCTGTCAGCATCAGATACAGAACCTACCCAGGTGAGGTACTGAGAGTCCAAGAGAAGCTATGTTAAGAGGGACACTAACCACAGCCAGAAGCCTTCTTGGATTTTGGACTGATCAGGGTACGGTGTAAGGAAATAGACACTGTTCCCTGCATTCTGTAGAGTGGTAGAAATTGTGCTATATAACATCAAGAGCTTCTTTCAAGAAAGCAGGAAAATCACTATTTTGAGACTTAATTAAAATAACACTACCCTTTAAAAATGAAGATATTGACACTAACCAGATATTAAAAGGTTACACAAGTGATGTGCAGCATGCCAACCTGCAACTTTCTAACAAACGTTTGTGAGAAACTGACCCTTTAGTAATTTCTGCTCTAAACTATGGAAATACCTAATGATAGAAGAATGTATTCACTATGTTTTTCATTACATAAGCCATCTGAGTCCTTGAGCCTTCTAATTAGCTTTCCTAAATCCATGTTCAAACCAAATGATGCAGCCAAGTTCTTTGAGAAAGGTTAACTCACCCTTGTCTTTGCATTGTTTCAAATACTGTATTTAGAAAGACGGAAGAACTCATTCAGAAGTCCCCCATCTTACAAAGCCACGGCAAAGTTTTACCTAACAGTCAGTCAAGTGGATCCTGCAATCAAATAAAGCTTCTCTGAAAGGATGATAAACAAGGTACAATGGTTGTCCACAGTGTCACAGTATTTATTAAAATCACAGAATAATTACCTCTTGGAAAGTCTATTTCAATATCAAGATCTGGCTCATATGGAACATCAGGTAAGGTTGTCTGTGACACTGTTTCTGAGTTTAGTAGATTTGACTCAACTATCACACCTGTTTAAAAAAAGAGGAAAAACTCTCATTATTTTAACCAACTCATGGATTAGCTAAATAGTGCAGATCTATAACTTTAGAAGCAGACTTGTTCTAAAACTGCTTGTCCTGATTATTACCATCCTACATTCTGTTGTTCTTGGGATCTCAGATTTACTCCTCCAATCTGATTTCCTTCCAACCTAAAAGATACTTACGAGCTCATTGTCCTTCATTAAGGTGAGTCAGCAAAACACACACACAGAAAATCAAACATTGGTGAAGCAGGATCAGATCAACCAATCCCAGAACTCAAACAAGCTTGACAAACCTACCTATCTATTTTCCTACCCGATCCTGTTGCAACAGAAAAGACTTTCAAGCCCGCTTTTGTAGGATCTGTTTCTCAAATAAGGCATGGAGGCAGGGAGAAACAAAGCTTGACCTCTCTCCAACTTCCAGCAAACACTGATTTCTCCAAATTCAGTCCTCTGCAAACGAGCAAGCTCTGATCCCATACATCTGCTCATTTAGCTAGCTGTACTTCACAAAAACCAGCAAGGAACTGCAAATGACTACCTTGCAGTGCTACCAGAAACGTGCAGTTTCAGTAGGAGAATGGCAATAGATTGCAATACAATAAGCCTCCTGGGACTGCAGCACCACTGGCTTCCTATATACCAGGCACAAAGTGTAAGTTCATGTAGTTTGTCAACATCCTTTCAAAAATCCGTTGAAAGAGCTCAGAAGAAACCCTCAAAATATCACCTGAATGAAGGCAAATTTTCCTGGAAAGATACAGAAGTGACTTAAAGATTTGGGCAGGCAGAGCCAGGAAAGAAGAGCAAAGAGACATGGGCATTGAGAAAATATAACTACAGTGTATGCAGAACTTCTTGATCTTCAGATATAAATTTTTATGATGAGAACAATGTGTTGGTTGTTGCCCAGTAGTGCTTAGTCTATATCATGGACTTTTCAGTTTCCCATGCTTTGCCAGAGAGCAGATCCATAAGAAGCTGAGAGCACGCCCAGAGCAGCTGAGCTGAAGTGTCCAAAGGGATATCCTACACCACACAATGCAATGCTCATAAACTGGGGGAAGCTGGCTGGAAACCACTGATTGCTGCTCAGGAACACACAGGGCATGGGTCAGTGGGTGGTGAGCAACTGTAAGGTGCATCACTTAGTTTTCTTGCATTTTATTCCTCTCTCTCCCCTCATTTAATTGTATTTACTAGTATTAGAAGTACGATATTTTATTCTGTTTCAATTATTAAACTGCTTTTGACTCATAAGTGTTACTTTTTTTCCACCAGGTGTGAGGGGAATAAGCAAGTGGCTGTGAGGTACTTAGTTGCTATCTGAGGTTAAACTACAATGCAACCTAATATAAGACCTCAATGACAGCACTGTTGTACTCAAACTTCCCTTAAAATTTAAAAAACCAAACAAACCAAACCCTTCTTTTCACACACATCCCCCAGCACTCCCAACAGTCAAAAACTCATCAGGAAACTCACTGGCCACATCAGAAGCTTCAGCTTTTCCAACATGTTCAGGTACCACCCCTGACAAGTTCAGTAGCTCAGCTTCCAGAGGATCTGAGGGCACTTTTCCCCTCAGCTCTTCTATTGCTGCAAGGATTTTCTCAGTGCTATCCAGAGTAGTGGGCAAAAAAACTGGAACTGGCACCTGTGCAGACGGGGAGGCAGAGATAATTAGAAAAGAAAAAATGCCACAACAAAGCAATCAACAAACAAAAAAATTCTATACTCCTGAAAGACAGAGTTAATACAGAAGAACCAAGTCACTCCAGTCTGAGCTAACAAAAAATGCTGACAGGTTAAAAACCCAATATAAAGGTGGTAAGAACAGAAGGGAAAGCAGGAAAGGAAACAGAAAAAAAAAAAAAGACAGAATATAACTGGTCAAAGAAAGAACAGAAGGGTCTTTGGAACTTCAAACCTGTCTGATTAGAGCCTCAGACTAACAGCTTGGACAATCACCATCTTGTTTTAGTGGCTTGTTTGTGAACCACGGAATTTTAGGAAAGCAGGAATTTTTTCCACCATTTGGATGAAATTAGGTACATAAGTGGTAGCAAATTAAACTTAAGGGTTATTTTCTTTTGCTGGCACTAGGTTCAGGTTTCGGGATATTTTCCTTTGCTTTTCCTCCTGCAGTTTATCCCACTCTGCCATCCTTCCCCAACACAACCTTTTCAGCTTCCTTATTACCAGAACAAATCTTGCTGTTAAAGACTTATTCAGCATATTCAGCAAATGGAGAAGTATGACTCAGAACTGTTGCTAAAAAGTTCAGCAGCATAAGATTTTCCCACTGGAAGCAGGGAGACAGGTCCTAAAGAACAGTCAGGGAATTAAGGACCACTCTCAGATTCCAATGCTTTTTGAAGGCTGCAGCATCCTGCAATCCTTTAGATGGACTAGAGGGAGAACAGCCAGCTACAAGAGGTGGTCCCACACGTGCATGTGAACGGATGCCAATTTTAAAATGAAGCTGAAGTCTCACTTACAGGAACAGGAACCATGGTAGGAACAGGAACATTTTGACTATACATGTTCATAGGCACCGGAACATAGACTGGTACAGGAATAGGCACTGGGACATACTCTTTTTTCCACTCATCTTCTATTAAAAGAAAAAAGAAAAAGGCAAATACTGCTGGGTATTTAATTATATTTTTACACCTGCCATTTAGTGAAAAAAAAATCAGAATATTTGCAATATGTTCAAAGACAGTAACAGTAAAGAAAAAGCTGCAATGAAGAAATTAGTTCTAGCACAGTTCAGGAATTACCTGTCTGACAAGATTTTGTCTGCATATGAGGTTTACAGTACGTGGCTTTCGTCATTGTCAAAGGCTTGCAAAGAACTGCCTTGTTCTTCATTTCTCTGTTAGGTGTTGGAGAAGGTGGTGGAGCTGAGCCCTGCAGACAAGCAAATAAGAGAAGGTGCTGCTGCACCACACTGATTCCAACATAGAGTTCTTGACTTGATGTATCAGTTGATACTTTTCATAAATGAGATACTGAAGAGGAAGCTCACAGAAGCACAACACAACAGCACCAACTACTATTCTATAACTGCAAGCTATTCTACATTCCTAGTATTGAGCTGCCACTGCCAGGATCATAACAGAAGTTGTATTTCAGTCAGGACTAGCACTTCCGGCTCATTTTCCTTTTTTTTTTTAACTGAAGGTACTCTAAAGATTTTTCTAAGGTACTCTAAAGATTTTTCTTTTTATGTTCTTCTCTAAGTGAAAGTGCCATTTAAGCAACTTTATAATATTCAAAATAATTTTAGCTGTAAAAAGAGTGCATTATGAGCAGCATTAACAAACTTTAGGCTCAAGATCTAACCTTCTTGAATTGTGCCATAGTCCAAAGACCACTTTTTAAATAAAAAAAGTATTTCCGAATAAAAATTCTCAAAGCACTTTTTTTGAGCCTGAAATACGAACTTTGAGCTCCCTCTGCTGGCCCTAAAACAGTGACAACAAATACCTGGGAACATCCCATGACGTTCAAAACTGCGTCCTTACAGTCATGAGGTAAAAAACCCTCTTGTTCCAGACATGGTTTTTGTACCCTAGTACCTCTTTTAGAACCCGATTTGAGAAACAAACTCTCAGTTTTATTTGGTCATATGTAGGAAGACTAGCCCCACATGTCCTTTTAGATATGGAAAGAAAGCCCAGTCCCAAGAACAGCAATATGCTCTACCAGCCGTACTCTTCTAAAATATATTGAAAAATACTGAATCACACATAGCTTTGACACGATCTGCTCCCCTGATGATCCCCACCATTCCAGACAGTGATCCTGCAAAAGGTTATGCTTCCCTACTCTGCAGCCAAGTCAGTCAGACCTTAAGCACCAAGAGTACTCAACTCTTGGGAAAGATAAATTTTAAGACATGAAGACTTTTTTTCAGCCTTTTAAAGGTGAGTTATCACCTTATTATTAAAATTGGACAGTGAAATTCTCTTCCCTTTCTATACTCAATAAATACACCTCATCAGTTTGAACATGTGAATAGGACAGAGTTTGCTGATTAACTTTTAAGCAACATTTATATGTACTATAGATGTAAAACACATGGTTGATGTTTTAGTTTCCCAGAGGCATTGAAAAGAAAGTATGAATATTTAAAATTTTTATTTCAACTATGGATGTGAAAAAGACTAAAAAGCTTCATAAATTTAGCATAGAATCATTCAAAGACACTAATTTTTGGTTTTTAATAGTATTCCTCTAATTAACCAGGATCTCACATTTTAAGTACATCTAATTATATTTTGTGTATATATATATATGTATAGACAGAGAGATAGAGATAGATATAGAGCTAGAGCTAGATATGCAAGTGTGTTAAATATATGTACTTACTGTTATTTTTGTCCGGGGGGTTTGACAGCCCTGATCTAAAAGTACAAGGAAACATTTTTAGAATTTTTTTTCCCTTTTTCAAAATCGAAGCAAATTTTGGTAAGCAACTCAAGATAACACTTATCACCAATGTAACATTGAATCAAGAGCACTCATTAGCACCATACTGCAGCTGAGAACTGCACACAAGACTTTTCCTTCCTGAGCATCTACCTACTCCACCACTGAGCCTCACACAAAGGCAAATGCTAAATCAATGCTCTAGCCAGATGTGAATACAGCCTCTTTCAGAAAAGCAAACACCAAAATGTTCAAGTATGAAAATGGCTATACAAAGAAGCTGAGTTGCCTAACTGCATTAATTTAAAAGCTGTTTTATTTGAACTTTGCCTGGCATGCCATTTAAACCACAACATGCAAACGTATTCAGTGCCCATCAGCAGATTTACATGGCACCTATTGCCAACAGAGAGGAAAAAAAAGCAATGTATTCTGCTTATCTAGATACTTTCATTCTAGTCTCATTTCATTTCCATTTCACTTATTTCCTTTAATTCCATTTAATCTATTTCTTTTTTTCATTCCTAGTGCATTTAACTGTTCTCTGTGACCAAAAGGCATTTTGAGAAGTGTTTCCACAGAGCAAGTAATGACAAACTGGAGCACAATGAAAGAGGAAAACATTTTCTGCTCCCATGATGATACAGCACTAAAATTACACTTAACCCAGAATGGCTCAATGCTGCCTCTGATGATAATACAGAAAAGGATAATCTCTAATGCCATTTATTACAACAAATAAATAATTCATGCAGCTTTCAATGTTTCATTTAAAGGAAGCATCTGGTTTGCCATCTCTCAGCCCTAAAGCAGCATATACCATAGTGCAGGTTCTCGGGTCCTTTCTGGGTGGCCAGGTTGGGTTCGTTCTGCTGGCAGTAGAAGCGGAGCAAACAGTGCTGGTCGCAGAAGTGTTTCATCTCGCCGCGCCACTGCACCTTCTCTTTGAGGGCTCCTTGAGACTTACAACAGTCACACCGCACAGCCTTAATGCAAAGGAAGATTTTCACATTTTTAAATAAGCCTTGGAAAAAAAATTATTCCTACATTTTCAAGAGTACTGAGGATTCAGTACCAGTACACAGTCAAGTCTTGCTCATGTACAACAGTTAAGCTACCTCCTTTTTAAATTGTTTGCTGGGGGTGAACACCCAGAATAAATCTGCTTTGTTTCATTAATTTGTCACTACGTGAAGAAAAAAAATCGCTCACTTCTAAACAGTTATCAAAAAAAGAATTTTGTGCATCAATTTTAATTAATTTCATTGAAGCATTCTGCTAAACAAGAGCAGAAAGTGATAGACTCCTTAATGACTCTACTGAACTGAGGACAAGGAAGAGCCATTCTTTCTCCCTCCAATATTTGGTGGGTTTTTAAAGTCACCAAAAGAATAATTTCTCTAAGTATCAAATCAGAATAAATTGTTCTAATATTTGTATTATTTTAATAGTTTGGCAACAATTTTAGATTCCAATTCTTTAGTTCATCCAAGTTTCTCTATGACTCATAAGCAACAATTGCTCTCAAACTAAAGAAGGCTCCTCAAAATTTAGTTAGCATGTAAGTGGAAACTCAAAACATTTAAGTAATATATCTTTCATCAGCCTGCATGTTATTTTCATGGGGCATCACTAAGACAAACACTCTTTTTCTCCAAAATAGATTCTACTGCATTTTATCCGCCATGCTAGAAATTATCATCTGAACAGTGGTAGCCTCAATTTCACATCTTCAAGTAAACACAAAATTGTTTGCACTACAGCTTGCGCCAATATTGTTTGCAACCTCCATCCTAAAGCAGACCTTAAAAAATTAAAAGCCTTAAAGATGCTCAGGAATCCAAAGTAAGTGAACCTCATCATATAGCCAGGAGAGGAAGAGGGAAGTTATAATATATGCAACATAAAACATTAATACATAAAACTATACACAACATTGCAGTTATGCACAAAGGCTCTGATGGCTTAAAAAACAAAACAAAACAAAACAAACTCCAACTGTAGTTTTTGTGACTCCAAAAAAGTACAAACAAGCCAATTAGCTCAAATTTTAAAAACAATTAAATTTTTAGTTCCATTTCTGTATTTGAACAGTGTGGCACCATCCTCTGGCAATATAAGAAATTAAGCTCTCAGTTGTAATTTTCAAGTATTTAAAGATGATACATAGAGAAACTCCTCTCTAACAGTATAACCGGCTTTAAATTGGGAGCAATTAAAGCTGCAGCTTCAAGATCACCTCACACTAAACACCAGGTGGCCCTGAAGGAGCAGGTATTTCTCTTCCCTCTTCTCTGTGCAGGGTAGAAGCAGCAACGCTTATGTACCTGTAGGCCACACAAGGTCAGAGACCTTACAGCACTGCATTATCTCCATCCTCCCTCAATTTTTGTTATGTTTGTCACTTGGACTGTTCACTGATGCTGATCCACAGCTCCCTTTGGAGATCATCTCAGTAAGACAAAAGAGAAAGTAAGTTGCATTCTTGGAAGGGAGTGGGGAAGAAGATAAAATGTAGAGTGTTGCCAGAATAGTCTATATTTAATCAGTTCAGGAAAGCTGTGAATTCACACCTTTAAGGCAAATGCAACTTCCAAAGCCACCAAATGACTGAAATACCAGTAGGGGAAAAAAAAAAGTATAATTCACTCTAAATTTAAATCTCAAACCCACCTAACACTGATTAAGAATGACAGCTGACTCACGTACAGAAAAGCCCATCTATTCTGACCTGCTGCATGCTGCTTGACTATCAAAGCACCACTTTATGCTCATTTTTCTCTCCTTCAAAGAAAGAAAAAGGCATCAAATCTTGTCAAATCCAGCAACTACAGCCTTCCTACAAGAGAGCCTGTTGTGATAGGACAAGGAGAAATGGTTTTAAATCAGAGGCTCATCTTAGATTAGATATAAGAAAGGTCAACTTAGATTAGATGGAAGAAAGAAGTATTTTAGAATGAGGGTGAAACACTAGAACATGCTGCCCCGAGAGGTTATAGATAGGGAAACTCTGAAGGTCAGGTTGGATGGGACTCCAAGCAACCTGATCTCATTGAAGATGCTCACTGCACATTGCAGAGGTGTTGGGATGGGGCAGCCTTTTAAAGGTCCCTTCCAAACCAACTATTCTGCAATCCTCTGATTCCTGCAACTGTTCTCTCCCTCTCCTGGTTTGCTTTTTCATTAGGCTTTTGAGTAAGTTTATCGTTGTCTCTCCTGGGCTTCTACTACGTTACTTAGGTGAAAAAAAAATTAGTTTGCTTCCACATGGAAATTACTGTTCCTCAGGAAGACTGAGATTCTTTTATAGTGATGCTTCACTTCTCATCTCTACATTTGCTACACTTTACTATTTCCATAATCACGCTTACAGTCAATGTTATACACCCTTCCGTGCACTGAAGTTTCCTGCTACCTGCTTGCTCACCCACTTCCCTGACCATCAAATTTATTGAAAGTGAAAATGAATTAATGATCTTCATGACATTTTATAATTTTATGATTGTTCCTTCCTTCCCCTTTTCATTTGTTTTCATCTGGGATACTGGAACTATATGCTAATTGAATCTCCAAAATACTGGCCCTTCAAGTCTGCTTATCTCTGTGTTCCAAAAAGTCCACCTCTGCTTGCTGTGCTCCACTGCACGTAAGTTCTTCTGCATTCACAACTGCCTTTTGGTGGTACATTTCTTTTCCCATTACTTCAGCATGTTCAAATGGGCACGGTGATTAGCATAAGTCACTAAGGTTTGCCCCAAATTTGGGTTAAAGAACAAGTTTTCATATGTGGGCCTTTTATTTACATTTTAAATCCTTCCATCACCTGTTCCTAAATGTTCTCCAATGGTTTGGACTGCTACTAACTTGACTTAATCTTAGCTGTCTATTCCAGCTTCAACTGCAGTAAACAGGAAGCAAAAGATGTTCCCAGAGACTGAGTGATTATAAGAAAAAGGAGATCAACTGTTCTGAAAGAGTACTTACTGGAGGTTGAGATGTCTAACTAGAGAACGGCTGAATTCCAACAAGAGAAATTCCAGAAGGCTGTCTTCCTGACTTTACCATTTTGATCAATGCTGGCTTCACTTTCAAATTTTACCACTGCTGACAATCACTGCTGAGCTCACCAGCCACAACAACTTTTCTTTGCCTCTGACTGTAGTTCCCCACCTCCTCCTTACACTTTGCTGAAGACGCCTGACCTCCACTGAATACAGTCATCACTGCACATAGTGAGTCTAATCAAGTCTCCACTGTAGCCACGAATGACCTGTGTGCACTTCAGCTGTAGTACTGTCATGAATGTTTCTCAATGTATATTTAAAGAAACGGATTTCTGTGCTGTTCTCAGAACTATATACTCTTTTTCAAGGTAATTTCATTGCTCTAATGGAACATCAAGTGATTGAACCTGTCATCAAATGTCAGGCTACTAAAAGATTTATATTGAAATTTCCCAGGCATTTTCCTGATTAACATCCAAACCATTGCATGCAAGTTTACAGGAGGAGCTCTAAAAAGTTAGGCAGCTAATCTCAAGACACCAAAAATTGCACCTCTTGTCTTAGAGGTGCATGGCACCCAGAGTAGAAATTTCTTCAGTAATTGGCACCAACTGGTAACTGCAGCTGTCGCCCAACAGATGATCAGGACTGAAACTATTCTTTTATATTTCAATGTCTCATATTAGGTTTAAAGGACTCTTATCTAGATAAGTTTGATGAACTTCTAATACTTCTAGATAAGCCGCTGTACTTCTACCATTGCTAACTTCTGGCTTTTTAAGAAGAGAATTTTGGCATTCAGGGAAGTGCTCCCATAATACTTGATTATTTTAAAAGGTTACAATGTTTTCCGGATAGTACAACATGAGAAAGATGTGTCCATAAAAAAAAGTAGACAAAGAAGATGGAGACAAACACTTGTTTAATGAACACAATGATGGTGTTAAAACATTACTGGGTTATTAGTACTTATTTCTCTTCATGTATACATTCATTGAACTCCAAAATAACACTGAACATTGCATAAATGAGACAAAGCTCATACATACGTAACTATTCTTTTAAGAAGCTAACAGACAAAACAGCAAATTCAGAGAACGGTCCTTATCTATTCTGTCTTCCTATGTTTTGATCATTATCTATTTTGGCTAAGTAAGAATATGAGCTAACAATGCACTACCAAATCAAAGGTATCTGGAGTGACTTTTATAAGTGGGAGAAGTTACAAGCAAGGATGCAAAGAAATAAAAAGGAGAATTTTAGCAGAAGACACAATTTCCCAAAACCTATTACGTGTCTTCCCCATGTAATAAATCTCAAGCTTTTATAACCAAAACTCAATTACACTAAGGCTTTAAGAAGCACTTGAAAAAAATTACAATCAACAATTCTTCAAAATGGAACACTAGTTCCACCAGCAAGAGTAAGAGTCAAAAAGTAGAAATATCTAACACTTCAACATCATCAAAACTATCAAAAGCCATGAGCTACCAACAAATCTGTATAAAATGCCTTTTATGACATCAGATCTAACCTTCCTGAAACACAGTACCAACAGCATTTAAGCAGACTTCATGGGCCAGTTATTACCTTATCCCATGAATCAGGATAAACTGAAGCCTGAGTTTTCAAGTGATTCTCAAAACTGAATCACAGTACAAGCTTCCAACGGAAGCTTACGTTCATGAAAGTAGATAGGTGTACACACCTCCAGACTGTATTCTTTGCAGAGTCACCAAAAGATTTCTAAAGCACACCTAAGATTTAAGTTCTCTATCAGAAGGCACTTTTTACGCCGGGATATATTTCATCCCACACTCCAAGTTTTAAGGCATATAGATAGATAAATATTATTGCATGGAGTTAACATTTTAGTTAGGAACTTGCAGTCAAGCTTTGTCACCCTATTTTCATTTGAGACAAAAGAAGCACATTGTGGTCCTCAGTGGCTTTTCTTTTAGGAATTTCTAACAGGACCCTACATACATCATTCAAACTAAAAAATGTACAATATTTGGCTGTAACATTTCTGGAACAAGACATTCCAAAATATCAGATACGTCTTCATATTCAGTTCTTTTATGGCAGGTAGATCATCTTGGACTTGTAGCTAGCTCTCTAACATTTCACGCTTTTTTCTGCCTTCCAGGCTGTGTGCAGAGTTTTGGTACAGTGATGAATTTTGTACTATCATTTTTGCAACTGCATCCACAGTGTAGTTCTTGTTTTGAAATTATCAGTGTAGCTTTCCAGGACATTCACACCAGAGATCAAATATTTTATCCATGGTACTAATCGCAGGTTAAACCCAGTCCAATTTCATCTTTTCCTTTCAAAAAATGTAAACAAAAAACCTCTTATTGTGAAGTATTTGCTGGTTGTGCTTCACAAGGCAATTAAGCTTCCAGACACTTAGAAATAGATGCCATCTGTTTGATTTAAACTTTTATTATACATCCATTTGGTCTTGCTTTTTCCTTTGGCATCCTTTCCACTGGGAAATACAGAACAATCAAACCCTCTGCAGTTCAAACTGTGGGAGAAGGGAAAAGGCAAAAAAGGAGGCAAAAACAGGAACAAGAAAATCTCCACTAATGTCAGTGAACTCAAGGTATCCAGCTGCTATTAACAGTGTTTTCAACATTCTGAATACACATTTAAGAAGTTTTGACAAGAAAAATGTGGTATTAATTGAGGAAAAATTTGAATCGTAAAGTAACAAATACATATAGTAATTTCTTGTTTTTCTGTAACTCAAGACTTCCTTGCCAAACGAATTAATAAAATCAGATGATAGAAATGCTGCTCTAAGATCTATGAAAACTCAAATGATGAAATCAATACATTTGCTTATTCTATAGCAAATGCTTTGCTGAAGTAAGCCATATTTGTTGCACAGTCCTTGAGATACCCTCACATGTGCATTTTTGGTTTTTTTAACTGTGGAGCTCTCGTCAAAAATTCTGAGTTACTTGCCTTGTAGTACCAGTCCTGAAATTTTTTACAGCACTCTTCACTGCAGAAATCTCTCACTACACCATCAAGTTCCTTAGTTGCTCCCTTTTTGCACAGCTGTGAGCAGTAATTACAAGTAACACATCTCAGTCCTAACCGTCTTGCAAAGTCTTGTTTATATAGCAGCTTGCAGCCTGGAAACAGATTTTAAACATTAGGAACAAAGTAATTTTTACAGAGAGATATCACAGTTAAGATTTAATATTGAAAATTAAATGAATACAACAACAGCTAACAACTGGGGCTTCAGACAAATTCAGGTTGCATAGTAAGACTGTATTTCAAGACATTTTTACCCAAATACCTTCCCTACAAAACTAAATGGTCTCCTGTGATGCCAGTATCTTTTTCAAAACCCTACACTGAATCTTAGTTTATCAAGCCCCTGAATAAACAGTCAGGGGAAAAAAAAATTTCTTTTAACATAGACCCATGCAAAAGCATTGAGTTAAGAGTTACATTGCTCAGTTACACATCTTCAAAATGCTAAAGATCCAGACAACATTACCTACTAAAGAAATATTTATCTTCATGGATCAACTTAATTGTATGACTACCTTTATTTATATTAATACAACAAACCACTTAAGATAACTCATTAATATTTAAGAACACTAATATGTACAAGATAACCTAAGAACTGAGGCATTTCTTTAAAAATGTAATTATAAAGTAAGCAATGATCAATAGTGAAAATTACGCAATGACAGGAAATTACACATGAGATTTGCAAAGAGTTTGTATGCAATTAATCCTTAAATTTTTTTTTCACATCAAGGTGGGTTAGAGGTGTTGGTTATTTTGGTTGATTGTTTTATGTTGGTTTTTTGTTGTTGTTGTTAGGCTTTTTGGTTTGGAGTTTTTATTTGTTTTGTTTGTTTGGTGTTTGCATTTGGGTGGGTATTTTGGTTTGTTTTGTTTTTTTTCCATTTACTATGCAGTCATAATTTCAAGGCTGCCATAATGACAGCTATATTCTTCCACAATCTGATCCTCCCTCCCACAAATTAGAAAAGACATTCTAACATATCAAATGCATTAAATTATGAATACTGTAGCTATTACATAGGCTATTTTCAGAATAGAATGTATTTAAACTACCTCAAATGCAGCATCTATTCAGCTGATGCCTAAATCATATACTATATACCTCTGTAATTGTCCTGATTTTACAGAAGAGAACAGAATGAGAAGATGAAATAACTGTCTATATCGAACACTGGAGGGATGAGACAACATTCACACAGACCTTTAATCTAAAGTACTGCACGTGTTTTTATGATTTACCAAATACCACAGTACCACCAAAGACAAGAACTCATGTCTTCCATGTGTCCACTCTGCTAGGGCATATATATAAAATCTAACAAATGCAGACTTCTGTACTTCTGATAAGCTGTGAAACTCAACATGTAACATACATGCTGTATTTCCTCTGCCATACAGAATATAAAAATACTCTAATGTATTCAGTAATTTCAATTATGTGACTTCTGTTGTTGTCTATTAGGGTAGAATTCATAAGTGCAAAACTGAGATACTATTTTTAAATCACTAAAAGCACAGGAATGCAAATGGAAGATGCAGCAGACTGAATTTTCCAAAAACAAAAGATTATTGAGGAACTGTAACTCGCAATGCAACAAGCTTTGCTAACAAATTTAATTTGCTAGTAATGTCAAAACAAGACAATTATTGAACACTGTACAAATAAGACACCGTAGGTAATCTGTTTTAAACTGGTTTTGTTGTTGGATTTTTTGGTTAGCTTTTTTGTTTTGGGGTTTTTTTCTTTGAGTTCTATATCTGGTTCTACAACACCAGAATAAAGAAAATTACTAGCACAGATGGAAAATGTCAAATCAAGCAACCATCATTACAGTGCAACTTGGACTTTAAATATATTGCTTTGAAGGAAATAACAATCCTAAAGCTACCAGTGTGTGCACACTATTGGTTAAAAGTACCAATTAGAAGCATGTGAAATCTCTTTCCAGCATTTTTTCCTACTAGTTGTATCTCTCATTGCTGCATAGAGCATCATATTCTTTCCATTTCTTTAAAATTCCAGAGATATCTTAGCACCACAATGTATCCTCTTCTTCAGCTGTGTCTTAGAAAAGCCACCCAATGCTGCATCAACCTTTCAAGACTATAGACTAGTAGTTACTCCTCTACTACCAACAGGAACCTATGTCCACTAGGCTAAATAGTTTACAAAAAGGAATGGACAAAATTGACATTTTTCTTGGCTGATGAACTACAGGAAGTAAACTTGAAGACGATGATGCTGTTTTATGAAAAGAAAAGTTATCAGGTAAGGAATTTTCCACCCTACAAGTCAAACATCTCCCACATCTCTCTGACTCATGGAAAATACTGATCAGTGAACATTACGTAAGGGGAAACAAAAAGTCCAAAATTCCAGCCCTTAAGACCTAAATGCCTGGAAAACATGGGGGTTTTTTAATAGATCAATGACTGCAGGGCTTCTTGCTGATGGAGGCCTCTACAGAAGATAAAAAATCCGTATTTATAAAACTTTAGATATTGACAGTAGATTGTTACAACCCTGAAGACTGCTAAAGTAGTACAAAGGTTTTCTTTTGTAACATCATGAGCAAAATTCTTCAGATTTCTCTGAAGCTCTTTTATGTCTTTGTACTAGGTAACCATCTACCTGGCCAGGGGAAATTTGGTTTAGCTTCAAGATCTTGTCACTTCAAACAAAGAGAAACCAAAATGCCTTTCCTAGGTCCTTGGTAGTCTGCAATCTAGGATATACATTTTTATTACAATGCTATGGTTTTGACTAAAAGAGTAAGGCTTCCTTTGTATGGAAAAAGGCATTTGCCCTTGCCAAAAACAAATTCCAAGCTCAAACAACTTGGTTTTCTCTTGCACAAGAGAAATCCTGAATCAATATAACACTAGTATCCATACCGGCTTTGTAGATGTGACCATGAAGTGGGCTTTAATTTCCCATATACTGTGGATGAGCAATATAAAAAGTGCTGGTTGTCTGACCTTTCTATATATCAGCATTAAAATCCTGAGGGTTTGTTCAACCAAACTCCCCTGGGGACTTGAGATTCATGAGTATAAGCACTGCCTAAACCAAACAGCTGATGGTCCCAACATTTTGAACTTTTAAAAAGATATGAGTAAAATCCTAAGTCCCTCACGATTTCTGCTACAACACCAGCCCACAAGCTACAGTGTGATCAGATGGAAACCTCTACTGCTTTAAAGTGACTCTGCAAGAAAACAGCTCTTATTTACAAAGAAAAGTATAAGCACAGGTTATCTGGCTCAAGCTACATCAGTCATTAATTATTGTCTTTATCAAGGTTCTAACAGATCTTCCCACAAGCTGGCTGTATCAGACCACTAACAAGCATTTTCAGAAGTATCTTCAACTCAAAAGCTGAAGCTAACAAAAACCAAGTAGGTGAATACCTGCTAAATTAATGTAACATATCCTTAATTACATCATTAGAATTCTGGCTTCCAAGCAAAACCCAACACAAAAGCCATCCCATTAGGAGCCCTGAATTTTGGTTCCCCACATGAATGGTAGAGAGAAGACAACGATCTGGACATGTGCAAGAGAAGATTGCTGACAAGGCAACACCCAGGCAGTTCCTCAAAACCTTTACCTCAGGAAGTTCCAGGTTGAGAGAGCTTCCTTTCCCTTGGCAGATCCAAGAACTGCCAGGTTCAGCCCTGCGGAGTTGCTCACGGTAGAAAACCTGCTTCATTTGACTGACTGTAGACTCAGAGCAAGCAAGCTATTAAGAACATGATCCTACTCTACCAGCAGCACCTACCTGAATTATGGGAAGTTCAGTACATTTCTACATCAAGTAGCTATGTAAAAAGGAACACTGAACAATAAATATTCCTGAGTCCTCAACACCAGTCCCTTTTTACCACAGAGAATAGTATCTTTTATAGAAAGCAATTGTTCCATCCTAAAAGCAATTGATTTTTTTACCTCTGAAAGGATGTCCTTACTAAACTACCTTTGTCTTTCAAGTGACATGCAAGACTTGCTATTCTGTCATCTTGCAATAACTTCAGCTGTTACCTGTCCTAGGGAAGAGTAACAACAGGCTTGTAGCAGCAGAAGCTACATCTTGGAACATTTCTGGAGCTATGTTCCATGCGGACCTTTCTGCTGTATCTCTCTCTGTACTGATTCACATGCAAAACCTCTTCCATACCCATATTCCTATCACCCACTGGTCTCTAGATTGATAATAAACATTATTATTTTTAGGAAAACAGATGCAACATATCCAAATTTTGGGTCCTGCTTGGATTACTGTCAAAGTAGACCCTACCCTCTCTGTGTAAAGATAAGTTGCATACCCCTTCCTTCCTTGTGTTCACCTTAAGAACCTCTTATTATTATTCAATCCAACTTTCATAGAATCTCAGTTTAGCATAGTATTTCCTGGTATTAGGTACTATCTCCTTCCAGTCTCCTCCCTCCTACTCCAATCCAGATACTCATGTTTTGCTTATTCTTAAATCTTTTCAGGTTCATTACTCTTTCAGGTTAATAAGAAGCACCTTTATAAGCTTTTGCCTTCTTGTGCTCATAATCTCAGCATGATAAATTGCATCACCCCTTATCTGCAACAGTCAATGTTGCCTTTCCTTAAAGAACTATCTCAAACCTCTTTAAAAGACACAACAGTGGAATTAACACTGAAGGATGATCATCTAACAACGACCACTGGTGCTGAACAATGCACAGGATTTCACTTGATATTCTTCACCGTGTTACAAATTATCTCTCCAGAAATAAAAACAAAAATTTCAAGACTCAATACATGTACACAAAATTTAAATTATGTTACTTGAACACTATCAAATTTCTCCCTCTACAGACAGACGGAAGATAAACAACATCTCTCCCATAGCGTAGTCCTATCTTTCTATTTTTCAACTACAAGAACACTGTCAGAAATACCAAAATCCAGGTTAACAAGTTAAAAATGTCAAGTAATTTCAGAAGAGACACATCCAAGAAGCATTAATTGGAAACTACATCTAAACAATGAGACTTTTCCAGAAGTGGAATACCACTAGAACCAACTGCCCAGCTCTTCCATGTGCATTTGTCTAGAAGGTGCAGAAAGATGCTTTCCTTCAGCATAGCCAAGACCCTTTACTTGGTGCTTTTGTAGCAATGGAGCCTGCTAAATACTTCCTAAATGACTTGTCAGAATTGAATATGCTGTCCCTTTTATCTTAACTCATTTGTAGAAGCAAAAAAAAGATCATTTCACCTTTTACGACAACAACATGTGTTTGGAATAGTCATCTGCAGCTCAAAGATTTAAAACCAGACTACATAATCATATTACATGGCCTAAGTAACTGTGCTGCGCCATCAGAGTTCCCTAAAGAAAACTGCATGGCTCAAAGGGATGCCAGGGATCATTGTAACTTCTGTCCATAGCAGTCAAAAGAGGTTGTAATGCCTCAGAATAGCCCAGGCACCTCTAAATCCCTCCGAAGTTCACTTCTACTCTTCTACTAACCTGATTTGTGGGAAAGGAATATCTTCCTGCAGTAACAACATGACTCTTGCAATTGTGAAAGAGCATTTTCACAGATCACGCATTTTGCAGTAGTTAAGACATGTTCTGCTTTTCACTTATCCCCTTTTGCCAGGATATCCCAGCCTGGCACCAAATAAAACTTCAAATGAAAGCCGCAAGGAAACTGACATTTCAGGTTAGAATTTATCTCAAGAGGGTCACTGACAAAAGAAGTGGTCATTAGCAAAACCAAACTAGGCACCATAGCAAGATCAAATTATTTCAACATGGTAGGCCTCTATCAAGAGCTGTAGAAAGGGATGTAACAGCTCTGTGAAGCACAAATCCAAGAGTATAAAAGGATGACTGTACTGTCTTCAAAAATTTCTGTATGCTAGCCCAAATTCTGTACATTTTATTTTTAAAAGCAGTATCAGTGTCTCCAAAATAGATAGTTGCTAATGTAAACTATTAAAAAAGCTGTGTTTGAACAGTTTCTATAGCTCTCACTTTAAAAATAATGAGACCAAACATCAGGAACAAAAAGATTCACACAGGCTTGATTGCAACTCCCTTTGTCTAGGGGTAACACAGCAGCTTGGCACAGCAGGGACAGTGCACCAATTCTTCCTCGGTCCAACCACCAGAGAAGCCCAGCTACTTAGCAACACTTCATACAACATGTCAGTTTTTAAGTCATTTTTTTGCTGTTTCTAAGAACAAGAGGAGTTGCTATAAATATCAGGTAGTATCCTAATTGATGGTGAGACACTGATACGTAAGCACCTGTATAAAATTTGACACACCAATGTTTAGGCTCTCAGTATCTGTAATATTTCCATATAAATCTAAAAATTAATCAACTACTCATGTGATAGTATACTTTCCCAAACAACCCACTGTGCAGTAATGGTTGGAAAAATCCCACTCTAAAATCCACAATGCTTTAACTGAATATACACCTTTCCTAGAGGAAGGTGCAATTACTTAATTTCCTAAATTTATTTTTCCACTTGTAGGCTCTACAGTATTTCAAGAGAGATTATCTCTACTTAGATGAAACACCAGAGACATTTCCAGAGAAAACTCAGTCTACGCTGAGTTTCATTTGCAGAAACCATAATTCCCAGAAAGTTATTAGCATACTATCAAGGTGGTATCACAGTTGCTAGTTTCATAGCTGTCTTTTATCTGTATTACCCATGTGAAAAGAATTCCCAACCATCAGGTAACTGAGTTACTCCACATCTTACGGACTTTCTCCTTCCTAGAAGGAGACTACCAGATTATTATTAAAATTTCCATTATAAAATTATTAAGCCTGAGTTAAGTCATAGCACTTACTTCTACTGGAAAGATGAATTAAATAAGTCTACAAGTAAAATAAAATTATGCTGATACTCATCATAAAAATAGTTCCATTGCTGAACTGCCAAAGACTGATTTGTTCTCCCAGACTCTCAGAAGGAATACATATTAAAAAAAACAAAAAAATCCCACCCCACCCCCAAAAAACCCAAAATCCATTAACTTGAAGATCTCCTCAGGATTATAAACCTGTACAGCCTACCCGCAATTGTCACTCACATAACTACACATACATAAAAATCCACAAGCTACTTCTTACTTTAGCATACATAAAATGTATCTTATTTAGTTTAGATACAGATATTTTGGAATGCAGCATTCTAGTGGCAAAACACTGGGACATTTTAATTTCCAGAGCCTCAGCACCAGGAGAAGAGATAAAACTCTTTCATCTAGTATGTTCAGGTTGTTCATTCTCCACATAGCATCCCATTTTTGGACAAAAACAGAAAAAGCATATTATACTCCACGAAAGAATTAATAACCATCTTTAGCACAAAATCTAGGTCAGTTCTAATTACACCTTATTGTAATGGAGGTTTCAGCTACTCCCTGCACATATTTTTAAGTGTCTCAAGAGAAACATATAAAGAAACAGAGTTGGAATGAAACCACACAGAAATACTGATCCAAGAGACTTTAATGTGGGTGCCAGGATTTGTGCGTAAATATATATGTATATGCATGTGTGAAACAACCCTCAGGTACGACGAATGGGAGCAGAGGAATGACGACATCTTTAGTACTCCAGCTAGGCAGTTGTAAGCAGTCAAAAGATATTTGTGGTTCATTTTACATATGCTTTCCCATCAGCATGCTTGAAGATGAGCAAATAAGGACACTTGCAGAAATTTAAACACCTGTTTAGCTTTTGATTTTATACAGGAGCCTTCTTTTATAAACACTCCCCTGAAAATTGCCTGTGTTTTCCCTTGAGGGTTCAACTTCTTCCAAAGTCACAACTTTTGTGACTGAGTACCTTTGGCAACTCCTTCTCAAACTGTGATGTATTGTCTTCTGATGAAGAATAATTGCACGATCAAACAAATAATCTGTGTTGGTGAGGTTTCCTGAACACTGCAATATCAAAACCAGGATGGCCTCCATATCCAACAAGTACTTGGTACTTGTACTGGTTTTGTTATTTCACAAAGATTCGGAAATGTATCTGGGAAAAGGCTTTAAAATTAAGAACAAAGCAATGGTGTTTAGGTGCCTAGAAAAATCTATCATGTCTGATGACTGAAGTTCTATTTGTTGACCTCCACTCAGTTCACCAAAAGTTCAGGCACTCTCCTTCCCACATCAGATCTAAGCACTATTAATCCTTGGACTGCACTATTTCTGCAGCCATTGATGACAATCATTGGTCTTCCTTTAAAATACATGGTCTAGGGTTCCTTCCAAACTTTTGTCCAGGTCATCAGTTTATTTGCAACAGGAACATATCCAGCTCCTTGTCACATGCATCACAAAGCAGAACTCAGCTACAGCTGGCAGATACACACTGTGTTTAGTCAAGCAACATTCTACTTAATGGTGCTTTCGAGTATCCTCTCTCTATTAGTCAGTGGTTCAGATCATCACAGTAAGATGATGAACTTTGGCTTTATGGTAACATTTTGCATATTCGCCCTCATAAATACAGTATTTCCTCTTAAGCTGGCAGTCCAGCACCTGCAAACCCAAGACCCACACTAAAACATCTCGCATCAGATTTCCCCCCCCCACTTAGTATCTGTATTTACAGAGGAGAGACTGTTTTTATTTCTTTTCTTCCTCAAATTTTCCAATAGAAAACCTAAGTCCTCACTTACTTCAAGCCTCTTCGTACAGAACTAGTAATGGCATAGCTGGCATTATGAATCCTACTGGTTACATTGTGACAGCCACCAGGCTTTCAAATGAGGGAGTCTTAGATTTTTACAGTAGTATAAGCATATACTGTAATCTCCAGAAAAGTATCTTGCTCTTCTTTGAATATATTTGGGGGAATTGTTTCATTCACAAAAACAACTCCTAGTTAGAGGTTGCTGAGCAATGCAATGATACACTGTAAGACTGGGCCTTAATTTGTCCTTTTCTTACTCTCCCGCTATCACTTTGCAGTTCAGAACACCACACTCCATTCTTCAGAAACAAAAGATTGCAGAGTCCTGAGTTATAAGGGAATGGCATGGAGGGAAGACTACCTCTATCTAGCCCTGCATTCCCATCTCTCTTCATCTTAACAGGATCCTCCTAAAATAAATTAGCATATCTACTATTTAATCTGCCTGAAAGCAGAGATTTTCCACAGGTTTTATCAATGACATTGGAAGTGTTGTTATTATTGTAAATAAAGAAAAAAAAATTCACCATATTTGTGAAAGATAGGTCATTCAAACTTACAGTTAAACTCCTAAGATCATGATTAAATACCAGTATCAAAGGAGAGCTCACCAGAAGTGGAAAGGATAGGTCCTTGTTAAAACTCTATTCTGCTGTTTCTATTAAAACTATGCTTTAATGCAACTTAAAAGAATTCTAGGCCCATAGGGATCCCTTTTTGTTTGTTTTATTTTTGAAAATTCAAGTAACTAGTCAAGCAAATTTTAGTGACAGTAATCAACACACATCAACAGGTATCATTCAAGTTATTGCTTAAGTAACCATTCTAAGCCAACATAGAACTTCTACTGTTGTATTTACTTTATAAAATACTAATCAAAGAGAAAGCTTGGTGTTCATCAATGCAGTTAATGTTGTATATGCACTACTGCATGCATTTAAAAAAAAAGATTGCATAATTTTTGTGCATATGTATATATACCATGTGCATACGTATGTGTATGGATTTATACACACACACACACACACAGAAGAGTGTTACCCTTAACCTGGAGTAAGTGGTGAGAAGCTCTAAAGGCAGCTCAGATAAATTTAAAAGTACATGCACTAATAATAACATGTACAATCACTTCAATAATCATAATGAAGAGACTTCTGGTTTAGCCTCAAGTACAACAGAGTGAGTTGTTACCTTAAATTTTAACATTATATATTAACGAAGTCAGCTGCAGTAGAACAATGACCAGTAGCTCAGGAAAAACCAAATACATACATACCTTCACTGCAAAAGGGTCTTTTGATACCAGAGAAATTCACCGTTTCATGCAGCGTTTTCTCTTCTTGACAGTATTCACAGTATGTAACTATGCAGTGCAGTTTCTTATAATCATCAGAACATGCTCTGCTGCAGAACTGATACACTTTGTTCTAAATGCAAAGTTGTAAAGCATCGTGAATATATGGTTAATGGAAAAAACTTAAGGTCTGACTAGTTCAACTTGAAATAATAGTTGCCATTAAGACACAACTTTACAAAGTAAACTGAAGAGCAAACACGTAACTAGGACATGACTTCTAATGCTAAAAATTTACAAATCCTAATTAAGCTGACAAGTGCTACAAATACTCATCATTTCATACGAAAAGAGAACAGAAAATATGCTGCTCAATCTTAGCATATCCTCTTTAGATACTTCTCTCAGTTCATAAAGAAGGGTAATAATGGTCTATCATATCTACAAATACTGAAGATGAAAGCAGATTTCAGACTTACAGTTCATCTGAGAAAATAATTATTTCTCTAAATTCCACAGAAGCTATTTATGAACAAAAACTTCCGCTTTTATCCCTACTGAAGATAAATGCTGTTCTACAGAACAACATAGATTTTAACTGAACTTTTTTAAAGAAACTTCAAAACCTTATAAAATAGCTAGAAAAACTGTATTAATGTTCCAAGTTGAAACTTTTAAACATATCATCATTCTAATAATAACACCAACACACCCCCCTGCCCCCCATCCCATCCCTTACCTCCCATTCCAGTACTTCTGGCTTTGAACAGAAAGAACTTTTGCAATAATTACATTTCAACTGAATATCACTGGGAGACACGAACTGACCATTTGTTGAAGATTGAACACTGAGAGTCTGAAAAACATAAATATATATACATACATCACTAAAAAAGAAACTTAATTTTTAAATGTGGAGTTTTTTCAATTAAGCTTACAGCATTTGAGAATTCAGGAGTTTATAAATAAACTCATGAGCATTTCTGGCAAAAGCACAGTAGGCTGCTCCTTTACCTTAATTCCTTTTCCCTTGTCATCTCAGGTTTTCCAGTCTTGAAACTTTACCCTTGCTTCCACCATAATTACATTATGTCATTTTTTTTAACCTTACCTTTCTAATGCCTTTTATTTAAGGGTAAATACACTTTTGGTAGAAATGAACCAAAAATATCCCAAAACTGAACATTTCTGTTAATCACAAAACATATATTTTCAGATAAATACATTTCACAGCTTGCATTATTTTGGGGACAGACAAAGCCCAATAAACAAATATTTTCAAATCCAAACCTCACCAAACCATATCTTATGTAAGCATACCACTTGAAAACACAAATACTAAAGTAAAAGGCTTTCAGTGAGAAACCTGACATCTATTCAGACTAAGACAAAACTAGTTAACAGTCCTAGGTAGCCTTAATCCTAAGGCAGGAAGATGTAATAATTCACAGCCAGCCCCTAAACAATTCAGGGTTTTAGGACTGAGAAAAATACTACAGATTGCATGTGTAGGTATCAGAATTTAATTCTGAAACTGAGTAATTACTTTAATGCATTTCTGAGGCAATCAGTAGAGAAGAGAACTCAATTATACAGTGCCTGTACCTTCCAGTATGTCTTATATGTGCCTACAGAACACAGACTTTTCACACATTCCCTGATTAAGGAAGACCTATTGGTGCATTACATGTGTGATGTTCAAGACAAAAATCTGCATCACTAGTGATCACTGACACTTGAAGAATCCAGGACAAACTTCTTACGTCTGTCTTCTCAGCAAACTTTCTTACACTATTTGCAACAAAACAAATATATTTGAAGACAAATTCTCTTCAGACAGATTTGTTACTACCTCTCCACCGTGTAACAGTGAGAATTCAAAACATTTCTGTTACAGGATAGTTTTCTTCAGACTCTCATGTTAGTAAGGGTTCACCTACACTAAAAAATAAATTAAAAATTGTGTTGAGACTTACTGCTGATATAAACCCTAATCTCTGTGGGCTGGTACTGCTGAGTGCTAGCTGGCAATGCAAACAGTATCATTTTATGCAGATGCATTCATTCTCCATCAAGAATTTGCAGACTTTAAGTAGCCATGCACATTTCCCAATCACAAGCAGGACCTGAGAACCAAATTCCAGGCAGCAGAAAGATGACACCTTTACCTCATTGGCCCGTAACAACTTCATACGTATAACTTCCGTAACAACTTTCTTCTGACGCCCTCACACAATATCACCATATTTCTACCATTATATCTAGTAAATGTCCCTGTGGCTGAGCAAGGTTTGCTTCACTTTGGCTGCTCTAAATAGCTGAAGACTCGCACTAACATGAGAGCCACAAAGGCATTTTTAAGTGCAAGGTCCAACCTGCGCACTTCTGCCCTTGGAGATCTCTTCACAGAGCAAACACCGTGCTTGACACATGCAGCTGCGTGGGTTATGGAAGCCCTAGAAGCTCTCGTTGAAAAGAAGTCAAGAAGCAAGTATACCCAGCACCTCCAGTTCAGGAATGAAGGAGATGTAAAGAACTAGCAGATGTGGAAACTTGTACAGAAACACTGGGGACAGAGGGAGGAATGAACTAAATTAAGCTGTCTTCAAATGAAAAGCAACCCTTATCTTTCATGTCTATAGTTAGCTTTAAATATGGGACCCAAACAACCTATTGTGAGTGCTACAAGTTAAGAATAAAACATAGCTTTTTGTTCTTTTCTGAGATATGCCACAGTAATCTTCTTTTATTTCTTTTCCTAACTGTTTACTGGAGTAGAAATTCAGACTCACATAGTCTAGGGGGCTGGTAATGGAGAAATAACAAAAAGCTAGAGAAGTGAGAACAAAGAGTTTGAGACTATTTAAAATTGGAATTTGTTTTAAAGGATATTTACACATAATTATAGATTAAACAAATGTAAACTATTAAGCATTATTGCTTTTGAAAAAATCCCAAAAGCAGTGTTTTTTATCATGAGCTCCTCTGGTTAACTAAGTATTTTTCCAGAGAAATCTGTAAAGAACTGCATTCATATTACTGAAAGTTCTAAACCAAGCAGAAGATAGTTTTTAAATCAAGTTAATCATAACATCATTTTGTATGCCTCTTTAAAGTTTCAATTACCCCGCTTACAATTAAGGCCTGCTTCTGCATAACACTTTGAGCCAAGATGACATGCATATAGTATTTTCACCATCTTGCTTTGCCTCAAACTTACAAGGTACTTAAAGTACCTTTAGGAATTATTTGCGAGCATAATAGCACACAAAGAATAGTAAAAGAAAAAATATCATAAATACATTAAAATCTTTCATCAGTCATCCTGAACACAAAGTTTTATCTATGCTATGCTTTATCAAAGACATCTTTGAAGTCATGTACATATATTTGCTCTTTTGAGAGCCTGCCCTGAACAACAAGAGCATGGGAAGTGCAAGCAAAGCAAAAAGCCATTGTAAAGCCCTTTTCAGCCTTCAATGCAACCAGCTCAAACTAAGCGAAGTTGCAAGTTTAATAACGAACAGTGGGCAGGCACAGGTCAGGATCCTCTGAGAGGACCACCACACCAGCACAGCTTCTGGCCTGCCCCTGCCACTGCAGCACATGTGACAGAGGGTAATTCTTGCTCACAGCACCACGAAATCAAATTGTGGAAACATCTCTGTACATAAGCATACATGTGCAAGAGCTAACAGGCAGCCAGACTGAGGTGAGGCCTTTTTTTTCAGCTGAAAAAAAAAAAAAACTTTTGAAAGAATTAAGTTGTTCTTCATGTGCATGAGAGAAGTGAACACTTATGAGGAATCTTCTACATGCTATCATCCACTAGGACCTCCACAAGCAAAATCATAGGTACTTAAATAGGGAAAGAAACAAACATTGCCCTCACACTCATGCTCACACATTAGTGAATAACCTGAACACTTGAGTGAATACCCTGCTAAAAACCATTGTAATTCTTACCCATATTAGTCCTACAATTCTCCAGATACATCCATAAATGGGAAGAAAAACCCAAACCAATTAAAGCTTTCGCACAAGTTTTGCACAGACCTGTGTTTAGCCAGATAGCTTGTACTGTCACACATTTACACAGCTGCTAACTTTGGGAAGACACTTGCATGACAGCCTCCATGTTCACAATAAATAATGAGTAGTTTATGTTTCCCTGAACTGCAAGATCTTCAACTGAACCACTAAGAGCACCAATAGCAATACTGGTTTAAAACAATACACCTTGGGGAACAGTTCTTTTCTCAACTCTGCAATAACATCCTCCAAGACGTGAAAGACAAGATACAGTCCCACTATTCTACCACCAACTACCAAACAAAAATCACATAACACAGGCTGCTCTCTCTCTTTTACTCTCTTTCTTACAAGGATCAATGCTCTTACAGGCTGGCTGCTCAAAGGAGAATGTAGATATGGACATAAAATGTACAATCATCATCTCAACTGAATCCTTCCAGTATTTCAATACATTAAAAGAACAACTAGCTAGAAACAAAAGGTTATTTGTAAGATACAGTGATAATCAATCCTAAAGTTCTGTAAAACAAATTTACCCATTTCTAAACCAAAAGGACTAAAATATTTGCCGAAGGGAGGAAACACAGGCCTGAAACAGCAATTATTCTGTTATGAGAAGGATAACCCTTAAAGAAAAGTCTAGGAAGAACAGGCACAGCAGGAAGAAGGGATGAATATGAAGCCAGAAAATTAAAACAAGAGTTATCTCCATTAGCAAATAGTGAAAAATATATAGCACCATAGTAAATCAACCATTTTTTCAATTTAGGTTCAATACCTTACATGTCACTTCGGTACAAAAGAAGACTCAAGGGAACACTTACAGTCCAGCGCTCACAATCTGGTATACCATTCTTTCCACCTAATACTAAATGAACAGAACAAAGAAGCTGTTCTCATACATTCAACTCTAACCTTATGGTGAATACATTCTATTCTTCTACACAGTGACTATACAAAAGCTATCAAAAGTTAAAATCCAACAGTGCTGTTTGAGTAAAGTAACTGTAAGCAAGTGATCACCTACCAATTGTCGGTCTTTACTGAGAACTCACAGACTGCAAGGCTGCTTCAATTAATCTCCTCTACAACAGTGACGAGAGATCTACCTGCAGCACTGAGACTGCAAGAGAAGCATCAGCAAGGTCTCAGTACGACCACAAACCCACCACCAGCACTAACTGATCTGGCACTTCTGTTCAACAATGTTGTGTGATGTTGACTAATGTGCAAATCCAAAAAAGGCCCAGGCTGAATTGGTCATTCACTGGCTGTATTTGTTCCAAGAGCTCTTGAGGATGCAATTAATTGTAAACCCAGGTACAATAAAGTAGATGTTAAATGAGCTTGCAAGAAGTATTACAAGTCTGTCATTACATACTAACAATGCACAGCTATTCTGTTAACCAGTTCCACTGACATCCACCAAACTGGTTATGATGGAAACACAGAACATGGCTACATGACAGAGGTCCTACCCAGGGTATACTAAAGGAGCAATTAAAAGACTAATTTGCTGTCCAGTTGACAGAAAACAGCAAAGTTCAATGACAAATGGGAAAACCCTGCGTGGGTGTAACTGTTCAACAACACATGAGGAAGCAATTATCAATTATCCAGTACACATCTGAGAAAAATGTTTTTACACACAAAAACTGAAACATGCTCTTTAAAAATGTCCTTTGATCACCTAGAGATTAATGGCTACAACACATTTCACTTACGCTTTAACCTAACGTTATACTGAAAATACAACACTTCCAACAAGCACAGCAGCCTCATCCAAAGTGCATGGTGTTAGCTTTGCAACACTCCAGTTTCTGGCCACAATTTACACAGCTAATTTTGTCCATAAATGAAATAACTGAGGCTCTAACGTCTCGTTTCAGAAGCAATCCCCATTCTCCATGGCAGACCTTTGTTAGTACTATATTCCATATGAGAATTTTGTTACTGTATTTAATAAAAAAGAGGCTAAACTTGTTGATCTTCAATGCAAAACAGCAAGGCTCACATCCATGAAGAGGCTGAGGTGGTAAAAGTAAGATGAGCAGTGATATTGCTTTGTATTTTCTAACAATATAAAGCAGAAATTGGTTGTTATTATCCAATTTTGTAAGTTTAAGACAGCACTTAGTGTCATCATCATGAAAAAGTACTTTGATCAAAGAAATTGTTATGAGCCAGAAGCACCTACTACATTAATTGTAACTCTCAAGCATGTATATACAAGCAAGTTAGTTTAATATGCAAATACTTAACACAAACACACGCACACAAATATTTAGGGAGGAAAAGATTTAACACAACAGCTAACCTGAAATTTAGCTACACAACTGGAACTGCAAAAGTTGTACAGTTTTCCATCAGGCATTGTGGCTTGATATTGAGGTAAAGAGTTTCGTTTACAAAAGTGGCAAATAATTTCCATACCTAAAAGAAAAACGTAGTTTACAAACAAAATAAACACAAACTAATAAGAAAAAAAAAAAAAAGAGTATTACAGTTAGCCCTTTCCAGTATTTCAGTGTAGAAAACTAAGATTTGTCTGTTTTCCAGTCAGCTTCTACAAGTCACAAAAAACAAAAGAAATTACAGATGTTTGATGAATACTTTCACTAAAGATCAGCATTAAATATGAAAATACACATTCTTCCATAAAATTCACTGGAGCATTTTCACCTTCAAGTTCAGATCTGTGACTGCTTTGCATATTGAAGAACACACATTTTGAGTTATTTACTGGATCAAAAACTTTACCTAGAGAGTATCTATATGTATTAAAACTACCTCCAACCTTCTCCATCTCCTGCTTAACGGAAAAAAACACCAACAAGGATGGAGTTGGATCACAGACATGAGAATATGAATTCATATGCAAAGGAACTGCACTATCATTCTGTGGCACACCAGAGCATGTTATGCTTCAGCATTTTTTGAACAGAAAGCCTTAAAATTCTTTCCAACATCATGAAAAAAGGCCAGCGAGGAAAGTGAATCCTCATGGGTACATTTACTTGTGCTCAATAGAAGATTGTCTTTTTCCTTTTTTTTAAGTAGTTAAAAAGCCTATAAAGTCACATCTGCATAGACTAACTGTAAAACAAAACCACCCACCCCCAGTGTTCAAACTTTTTAAAAAGGTCTACTCTTAGCAGTGATGAAAATCCATCATCCTTTTCACTTACTTTGTGACTTTGCATATTTTGATTTGTGTGTGTTCATGCATACAGCTGAGCAGTATGGCTCCATATATCCATTAGGTCCTATGCACTGAGTCATGTCAAAAAACCTGCACTGAGCTCTGCAGCCAGTACAAGATGTTAATTGGCCACATTTCTAAAACATAAAACAAAGCAAAACAATGCATTAGTTAAAACTATGTTTGGCTTTTGACTTTAAATTATGGTCTAAAAAAAACACAAAGGAAAAGTTTTATTTCTGTCATCTGCTCCCCCATCAGATCCTTCCTATATTAACTCTCCTGATCATCCTCTCAATAGCATTCAGCACTATGGCTGGGTCTTTTACTTCGGGGGAAAAGCCAGCTAAAACTAACCTTCTGTGTAAAGACAAGACACACATACACACACCCCCTTCAAAGAACTCAAACCAACCAAAAGGACCAACTCCATCCCAAACCCCACTGTCTGCAAACTGTGAACTGTGGTAAGAGCATGCAGCAAGTTTTCCTGAGTTGAAGAGTTTGAAAGAACTCTATTCCTCTCTCCTTGTTGATGGGACAATGGTTGTAAGGAAAGAACAGGACTCTGGCATGGCTAATGTGATTCACAGAATGGGTAAGCTTGGAAAAGACTTTTGGTCCAACCTCCCTGTTCAAGTAGGGTCTTCCTACAGCACCTGGCACAGGATTACATCCAGATGGTTCATGAATATCTCCAGCGAGGGAGACTCCATAACCTCTCTGGGCAATCTGTTCCATTGTGCAGTCACCTGCATGGCAAAGAAGTTATGAAGAATAAATAAACTTCGGAAAAAAAAATAAAAATTGTATCTTCAATCCTCTAGGCAGGAGGAAAACACTGAAGAGTTTCTATGCTGAACTGTGACTCCATGAACCTGGTAACAGACTCAATTTTGACATCTCTCAACACAGCAGTCACTCCATCAACAGTTTTCCACAGAATGGAACAAATGTTCTATAAAAAGCACAGAAAAGCTGCACAGAGCAGAAATACCAATGACACAGTCAACATACAAAATCAATAGTTCTGATGTGCTACATGTATTACATGTCAGTGGTTAGGCAAATATCTCAAGCACCATAAAGTTTCAGAAAAAAATATCTAGACACTTTTCTCTGCCCATAGAAAGGGTATCATGGTTTTGACAGTGATAGAGAAAATTCCTCATTCCAAAAATGATGGGCCGCCTACTAGACAGACTTTTACCTTATTAACTACTAGAAAATGGTCACATAGGCACTTAAGATTTCTTCCTTCCTAAAGAAATTATTTTGGCACTCTCTCTCCCTCTTTCCCTATTCTCAAGGACAGAAGGGGGAAGGAAAGGCAAAGCATGTTTCGTAGGTGCTTCACTTTGTTCAGAGTAAGAGAAACTTCAAAGGATATCTTTGCTTTTCCTATTTTTAATTACCCAAATTAGAGAACTTACAGACAGCTAGAGATTAAATTTATGGGTTTATCATGTCGTCTTTCCTGTACTAAGAACATCCACACAAAAACATACAAATACACAGGCCTGTGCCACAAACTGGATGCAGCACTTTGCAGAGACAGCAAAATTTCCACACAACTTCACAATTTCCACATGCTGTTTTGATGAAACCTTTGCTGGGGATTTCCTCCAAAAAGGAGTATCTGTCAAGATACTGAACTCCTACCTAGAAGAGGGTATAAAATACAACTCTAGGATACTTCCTTCCTATCTTAGTTTTTTTTCCATTTGCCTGTAAACATGTTACTGAGCACATCATTATCTTCCTAATCAGCCACAATACTGTCAAAATTCACACTAAGAACCAAGACCAAAATGCAGCAGTTATCCTATTTTGTGAGTTGGAGCTATTCTGCTGATATACTTTTATCTCCTCAGGCAGGCTAAGAGACAAAAGCAGGGCATCCAGAGAACTCTGAGTTGTATTACCAGTAACAATACAGGAGGCTACAATTTACAAAGCACCTGATTTCTTGTAACATGCTTAATGGAGAACCACCATAAAAAAAACCTGCTTGTACAAATAGCCTTGGTAGCTGCAGAATAAACCAAAATGTAAATCTAAAAATATTAATGTAAATATGCTGGCAAATAACTAAGAGCATTCAGTAATATAATCAGAAAACAAGGTACAGGAAAATGAAACTTTCACAAGTTCCACATCCAAAAGAGAAATCCAACAGAGGTCATGGTAACTTCAAGAGACAGCAAGACAAAAGTACATGTTTTAATAAATGAATTTATAGTATATCAATCAGAGAGCATAAATGGAAAAAAAACTGTGTCAGCAAACTACATGTTTTGACAAAAATTCCTGAAAGTAGCAATAGCTTTTGCTAACCAGCAGCTCAAATACCTCATCATTTAGGTTATGTGAAGAAAAGATCATGCACACAAAGAACAGTGCAGCAACATGCCAGTCACTTCTGAATTTCATACATCCTCCAAATACTGTTGTTTACTGACTTCACCCTATCTCTTTCAGACTTAAAAGCAACATGAAAAATTTTTATTCATATCTAGTAATAATCTAGCAAACCCAGATCTAATTTATCAAGACTGCAAATATGAATTTCCAAAAACATGCCAAGTATGCAGAAGATTCTGTGGGTAGGAGCAAAACCATAATAACAAATCTCTCATTCTTGTCATAACAAAAACTGTCATAAAAAGAATGTTTCAGCATTTCTGCATTATAAGAAATTTAACCATACTGTTACACATGTGAACAAGACAGGACCCCGGCGGAAATAAAGAAAATGAGAAGGCCCACATGCTCTTTAAATGTATTCCTCCTAAAATGTTGTTGTAATCATCATCTCCCTCAAGCTGAACATTTTTCTTGCATTTTTATTGCTCTTTCTAGTACTCCCTAAACTTTTAAGTTCAAATACTAAAACCATTCAAAAAAAACCAAGGAGTATAACACATTAAAAAAAGATTAATGCACACCTGAAAATATTCAGGTATTATACAGGTATCTAAAACATTTATCTTTTTAAGAGTCTAACTCAAAGACTTCCTCCATTGACATCAACAGAGATATGTTTTTGAATACCCAAAATGCAAACCAAGAATTTTTTTCTGTTCATTAAGTGTGAAATTTCCAGATGAGACTCTCTTATCAAGTTTCTCAGCTATCTTCCATTTCTACTCCCAAATTCTTCCCAACATATTCTCTTTCATCTCTAAGAATCTGCAGTATTAACTTCTTTCTGCAGAAGGAACATTTGAGAATCCTTTCTCTCAAGCTACCCTTCTAGCTGCCATGAACAGAAATTGACTGTAACTAAGGAGAGCTACAGTAATACAGAGGGTCAAAAAGCAATTTTATGAGGTAAGGACTTTTGCCCTGGAAACAAGGTAACTTAAGAGAATAATGGCACAACCAAAAATGGTATTATGTAGGGCACTATGAATCAACTGCTCAGTGTATTTTCTAACATTAACAACTATGCAAAATCACACGAGTATCAACAGAAGTTTCAAAATAAACAGGAGGCAGCTTTTCATGTAACAAAGAGCAGGTCAGCAGTACTGCCGACCAAAGAGAGGCATGGATGGAAAAACTGTTTGTATGTGCTCACAAGAAGACTGGACAAGCACAAATTAAAGAAAATTGCCAAAAATAGCATACAGGAACATTGCATAAAGCTCAAGACATGCTCTGACCTCTAGAGAGTCAGAAGCTAAGAGAATACTCAGGGGAAAATATCCTAAATTCCTGCCCTGTTGTTACTCTTCTGTGTATGCCCATTTACATCGCTGCAGGAGTCTCAATCCCTGATGAGAACCATAACAGCTTTCTGAGGTTCTTACTACAGTAACACTTTTAATTTAGTATTTAAACCACCCTCAAGGAAAAATGGGTGTTCAGGAACGAAATGAAGGAAAATGTAAAGCTGTGTTAATGTTGTTGATATTTCATGGCAGGACACAAAAAGAACTTCATTGGTAGAGGAAAACCAGAAAAAGTACCAAAATCTCCACTACTGACTAACTAAAGAGGGAACAACAGATGCAAAACTTTCTGACTCTTTATTTTAAAAATCACTGTTTCCTCCCTTGTTTCAGAAGAACAAAATCACAGTCATACACAACGGAGGGGACCTCCTGAGGTCAAGTAGAGCCTCCTGCTCAAAGCAGGTCCTGAGGTGTTTGCTCAGGGTATTGTCCTCAGTCAAATCGGAGCATCTCCAAGGACAAGCACACCAAAATCCCTCAGGAGGATTTTACCACCCTTATAAGAAAAAAAAAAAAAAAAAAAAGAAAAGAAAAAACAAGTTTCTCCTTGTCTTCAAGTTGTGTCTCTTGCCTTTCTTCCTTCCACTACACAACTCAAAGAAGAGTTCAACAAGTTGCCCACATAGGCTGTGGAATCCCAATCCTTGGAGACACCCAGAAACTCAAACGGATCTGGTCCTGCTCCAGGTGACCCTGTTTTAGCAAGGGGTGGACAAGATGACCTCCAGAAGTCCCTTCCAACCTCAAGCATTCTGTGATACAACCCAGGACCCAGCTGCTCATCTTTGCTGCAAGGGCAGACTCCTAGCAGTATCATCTGTTTCATCTGCCTTGACAAGGCTAGAGAGAATGATGAAGAACACACCAGCAGTGTAAGAGAGAATTCTTGCTACTTCTCCCATGCAAGGGCCAGTCAATGGAAAATATGAAAAGCGGCTGATTGCTACTGAAGTAGCAGCCCCAAGATTTCCTTCCAGTTAAAGGAAATGCCTTTGTAGTTAAAATTCAGATGGTCCATGGTAAAACAGATTGTTAAATACTTCTCGATCCAGGCAAACCTCCCTGGTAGCTTTACAGAATAAGAGGTTTGGATTAGAATTAAGAAAAATACCAGGAAATTCCAGGACAGAAACATAGTACGTCTGTGTTCAAACAGAAAATGAGAAAGAAGATGAAATTTTCTGTAAGCAGAAAAGCAGATACATTCACTACATAGAATTCTATGACAACAGAGATCCCTCTGAAAGGCAATCAAGGAAATAGCAGCTAAACTACTTCAGATTCATTTGAAAGGATGGTCTGATGGATCCAGTGGCAACATGCGTGTTTGAGAAAAGAACCAGATGCCAGCAGAATCTGTAACAGCAAAGAAAGAAGAAAGAAGCATAATTTATTGTCTCTTACAATACTGCACCCAAATCATCTCTCCCCCAAAAGTAACAACTGTAAACTCTTCCTCAAAAGCATATATCCAAGTCCTAAGAGCAGCAGATGAAGCAACTGCTTTTGTGGCCCTTGAACACCAAGTGATTTACGTTTACATTCCATCAGCTGAACTCTGCAAACTCTACACTGATAACTTGTCCAGTACTTTTCCTTGATATCTCCAACTGCCAGTGCTCTCATTTTGACAGTTGTTCCCACTCTCAAGACACTTATTTTCATGTCTTTGAGAAAAGCAAGTTACTTTTACATTAATTGAGTGTTTCAGCTGTTTATGTTCTGCCTTTTCTCTCTTCCCCTCAACCCCATGAAGGTAACTACTCCAGGTACACCAGTGCATGATGGATGTGGTTATATCCATCAGAACTGTGACACCTAGTCATATCACCTCCTTGCTTCCTCTTCCCAAGAATCTCCTGTGCTCCCACACAAATCACACCCCACATTTCTGACTGCCCTACATAGTTCTCTTCAGTACTACAAAGACACTTTAACATTTCTCATGGACCCTTTCTTATTCTATCTTCTAAAATATCAATATAATATTATTCTGAACAGTTATGATAAATTATATTCAGATGTCTAAGGAATCTGATTACATAGCTTTTATTGAGGAGCAGTGAATTCTACAGCTGGAAGACAGACATTTGAAGGAGAAATGGCAAAATAAATGCCTCCAGAAAGCAGGAGTAAATAAACAGTAGAAGAAAAGGTAGAACAGGATAGTTTCTAGGACATAATTTGCATCAGAGATGCAAGAAACCTGGGGTAATAAATACCAGGAAGTCTCAAAAAACCTCCCCACATCACTAAGCAGGAAGAAAGAGGAAATTATTCCTCGGTAGATAAAGATTTATGTATTTTAACCATGGTAGATGGGGTAAAAAAATCTAGCTGTCTCCACTTGTAGAAGTGTGCACAGTATGAGACAACAGTAGTATCAGCGATTACTTAATACTAAACTGAGTATTACCTGAAGCAAACAGAAGTGGTTTATTATAGGAGGAAGAGACTCTACTATTAAACCACACTTTTATCTGGCTGAAACCACAGAACTTCTCTTTAAAAGTGACCAGAAATTTGAAAAAAAGGAAAAAAAAACCAGCAGTATGTCCAGTATTTCAATGTAAATGGGCTGTTCAACTATCACAACTACTGACTTTGTCAAGAGTCCTTACTCTTGAAACAGACACTAGGAAATNGAAGAGACTCTACTATTAAACCACACTTTTATCTGGCTGAAACCACAGAACTTCTCTTTAAAAGTGACCAGAAATTTGAAAAAAAGAAAAAAAAAACAGCAGTATTTCCAGTATTTCAATGTAAATGGGCTGTTCAACTATCACAACTACTGACTTTGTCAAGAGTCCTTACTCTTGAAACAGACACTAGGAAATAAGAGTTGATAGAACAGTAACAACAGCAGGAAGTGGTAGATCTTGTAGTTAATTGTACTATCAAGATAAAAAGGGACAGGAAAGACACTCTGTCTTAATAGCAAATAAGCACAGAAAAAAACCCAGACACTGCATAGGACAAGACAAAGTTGAAAACCCTAGATGCTTCCACTGAAGCGCTAACTGACAGGACATTCTAACACAGCATTCGGTGGTATTTAAACCTGTAGGTAACAACATACTTTTTGAGACTAAGTACGAACTCTTCAAAAGCAATTAATTGTTAGCTGCAGAAATTATATGTGTATTATTGTATACAGTGAAGGCTCTTAAACCCCTGCACAGAGCTAAAACAGACAAATGGGTTTTAAGAGTTTCACAAAAGCAGCTCCTTGGCAAGGAGCAGAAACTGAACATGGAGGCACAAGAGTCCAGGGTGTTTTTTCTATTACTTCTGAGTTAATAGCTTAGAGGGATGGCATAGCCTTGTAAGTCTTGAAGCATGTTCAGTACTAAGTCTTCATCTAACCAAGAAGTCAACCAAATGCATTTTTGTGCAGTATTGAAAATTTTTTACTAGATGAAAAGACACTGCAAGCAGCCTCTCCAACTAGAAAAACTCTCATTTGGCTTGAATTCATCCAGTATCCCTTCAATCCAGAGCTATTAAAACACCTATAAACTAATAGCCAGAGCTCCCTTCCCACCCACTGCTCTTTTTGGCAGCAGATGAAGACCATAACTTTTAAGAAGCACCCAAAGTAAGCAAATCCCTGGTCATATTCTAACAAGAATTTTAGTTACAGAAATGGAGCAAAAAAAGCAAATAAATATTTTAAACTAGCAAGGCATTAAATGTTTTCATGGTAGAATCGAGAGCACTGTCCTGATCAGGCCAGGAAACAAAGTATTTTTTAAAGCAGATACAGACACTGCTTAAGCTTAGCTGGAAAAGCTAAAAATTAAAAGGCGTGGGTTGCACAACGTAAGTCACAGAATATTCCACTTGTTCGTTAGAACAAGGTTGTCCAGCCTGTACCCAAAAACCAGGATGCAAACATGGGAACTACCTTGAAAAGGAAGTAAACTAATTTTGTGGAGACAGAAAACACGCAGTAGTATTAGAAACAGGAACACAGAAAAACCAAGGTATGTGCTTGTGGTTAATACGTCTGTATGGCAGGCATATTTGAGGTCACTTCCAATTTGTTGCATAGATACTTATTTTCAAATGAATCACTTAAGTGATTTTTTTAACGATTACATTTTCATTTTAACTATATGAAATGCCTGCTTGAAGGAATACAGTATTTCACCATCTGAACAATAACAAACAATTTTAGGCATCTCCTCTGCAGATATAATTTCATTCTCTTCTAATGTGGTGGGGGTATTTTTTGTTTGTTTTGTTTTGTGTTGTTCTTTAAGTTCCTCTTGCCCCTCTACATGTGAAGAGTTTGAACCTCAGTGCACCAGTTAAGGAGTTTATAACCTAGCAGGAATCATCTTCAGGTTTAAAAAAATATAAACCCTTCCAATGAGAGTTTTGACATTTTATGTGAATTGTCACACTTATTTCATTTTCGGAGGAATAATTTTGTCATGGTTTTATTTTTTTTTAAAAGCTTGACTTCTGCTTAGCTGTCTTCACTAATGGCTGTTGCGTCATAGAGAAATTAACTTGCTCTTGCACATAACTACACTGCGCATTAATTATGTTACACCTGTTTATTATTTTTTAATTATTTCAGAAATTATTTATTCTTTATTTATATTTCATAACGTTTTAATACTAAAAAACACCTAAGCTCTGCAATCATTTCAAGTTTTAGGAAATAAGGAACAGCCATGACCTCTCAGGAAATCAAGACACATAATGCAATATTAAAGATTATGTGTGTCTTATTTTTAAAGCAGGTTCTGAAACTGGTAGATATGAAGTTAAGTGCATCCATCACCTTGAAAGGTGACTTAGGACATCTAAGAAAAAACCTACACTCCATCCCAGGAATATCGTTGTTTCTTACTCCCAGGAACAGTCTAAAGCAGAGGAAAGAAATACTTTGCAGCAGATGATTTGCAGTAATCCAATCACTTGTCATTGTGAGAGCCACTGTAATTTTTATTACCCCCAAGCTGAATTTTTTCATTCCAAGAAAAGAAAAAAATGTCCATGATGATTATTGAAAAATTATGTGTTCAAATCAGTGTAATATTTATTTTTAAAAACTGTTATTAAGTATATAGATACGTACAAGTAATAAGGAGTTTTCATTTATTACTACTACAAATGTATAGCAATATTGATAGGTGTATGACATGTACAATATAAACTGCTTAATACAAAGCTTATACCAGTAAGACCTATTTATTTTACAACTGCTTATAAGAAAACATTTGCTAGAACTCTTATGTGACACACAATAGTTGTACAACACAATGCTGGAATCAAATGACATCAACTTTTTCTGTATTATTTCTTTCATTAAGTTTATTTCAGTATGTAATAATGACTCTCCCAAACTCTCTCCTTCAGCAGTTCTCCTTTAAAAGCAAGATCTAATAATTTCCAAGAAAACATTGTTAGAACTGACAAAACAACCCATAATTTACTAGTTGTGGCCCAGTGGGTTGCTGGTGACATTTTCCAGTCTGAATTTCTTTTCTAAAAAACCAGAACTCCTTGAACATACTCAGCTCAAAAAACCTAAATTAACTGTAAATCTAAATAAACCCTGCTAGACAACTACATAGTCTCAAGTATCTGTGTCCTGAGCCACTTTGGACACCTACAGCATACACACTAAAAGAACTCATAATTTTATAGTTTGAGTTTCATACACTCATGGAATCACAGAATGGTCTGGGATGGAAGATCATCTAGTTCCAACTCCCTCTGCCATGATGAGGACACCTTCCTCTAGACCACGCTGCTCAGGGCCCAACTCCACCTGGTCTGGAACACTTCAAAGGATAAGGCAGCCACAAATTCGCTGGGCAACCTGTTCCAGTGTATCATTACCCTTACAGTAAAGATTTTTTTCCTAATATCTAATCTAAGCCTACTCCCTTTAAATCTAAACCCATTCCCCCTTGTCCTGTCACTATGTGCTCTTGTAAATAGTCTTGCCTCATCATTCCTGTAAGGTCCCTTCAGTTACTGGATGGTCGCAATTAGGTCACTCTGAAGCCTTCTCTTTTCCAGACTCAGCAACCCCAACTCTCTCAGCTTTCTCACAGGAAAGGCTCTCCATCCCTCTGATCATCTCAGTGTCCCTCCTCTGGACCCCCTCCAACAGGTCCATGTCCTTCCTGTGACGAAGACCCCAGATCTGGATGCAGCACTGCAGGTGGGGTTTCAGCAGAGCAGAGCAGAGGGGCAGAATCCCCTCCCTGCCCTGCTGCCCGCGCTGCTTTGGATGCAGCCCAGGACACATTTGGCTTTCTGGGCTGTGAGTGCACAATGACAGCTCATGTCCAGCCTCTCTCATCCACCAGCACCTGCAAGTACTTCTTGACAATGCTGCTCTCCACCTGTTCATCCCCCAGCCTGTACTGATACTGGGGGACGCCCCAACACAGTTACACCTTGCACTTGGGTCTTTGTCCTTTATCTGGACATCTGTAAAGCCTTTGACATGGCTGAGATTCCCATGCACCCACTCCAAGCTTGCCCAGGTCCCTCCCGATAGCATCCCATTGTTCAGGTCTGTCACTGCACCCTCAGCTTGGTGTCATTTGCAAACTTGCTGTGGGTGCACTTGGTCCCTTGGTCTATTCCTTAATGAAGACTGAAGTAACACTGGTCCAAATATGTAACCCTGAGGGACACCACTTGTCACCGATGTTTATCAGGACCTTGAATCACTGACCACTACCCTCTGGATGCAACCATCCAATCAATTCCTAATCCAGCTAACAGTCCACCCGTCAAATCCATCACTTTCCAATGTAGAGAGCAGAACACTGTGGGGGACCATGCCAAAGGCTTTACAGAAGTCTAGATAACATCTATAGCCCTTCCCTTATCCACTGATGTAGTTACTCCATAACAGAACTTGGTTGGTCTAACAGGATTTTCTCTCAATAATACCCTAAACTCCTCACACTCCATGAATATTTGAAACCTACCAGTTAAGAATTACACTTAACCACCATTCCAAACCAGATGCACACAAGCACTCAAATTAAGTTTCTCACAGTCTATTACAGTTGCACAGTACCAAGTACTTTGATAAAGGAATTAAGAACTTGCTTGCATAAAATCTGCCGTCAGAACTGAATGAAGCGAAACAACGTGTCTCAGTTTTAAAGGCTCTCACAATAATGCATAAACTTGACACTACTTGTGAACATTCTTGGTGCTGCAAACTGCTCCTCCTCCCCAAATTAAACCAGAACATACAACTTGCTACCCATATCCTTCTCATTCTCAAATACATATCTAAACACAAAATACAACAATATGTGAACAAATACAGTATATTCTATCATTAAAGAACAAATTTATCATTTAACCTCAAAATTCCATGTTCATTTCATAATTCCATGTGCAGTGTAAGTTATACTGGTTGTGTGGGAATGTCTCATGTTCAAAGTTAATCTCCTGCACTTTTGTTTCTTCAAGACAGTATTCAACGTTTCTTCAAGGCTTTCCATGGCTTCTGGGCATGCCTACGTTTTTAGTAGCTTGAAAACCTATCCTGTCCCTTTTGGTACAGCTGTGGCAAAAAAATAACGCTTATGTTATGTTTCCAGTTACGCTGTTTACATACACACGTTTCCAGCTTTGCTCTTTACACATAGCACATACACAGAACAGCCAACCCCAAAAGCATCAGAGCTCACCATCCAATGAGAAAATACAAGCACGCATGATGCAACATTAAAGAACTTTGCAATACTGCATGGCAATGCCTCTTCTCTTCGACCACTGGTTTCTTAAAAATGGGAGGAGATGAAGAATGAACCCCACGCAATGTGCAGCAAGGGGGCCACTCACATATTCAAGTGTGCATTTCAAAATCAGAAACAGAAATTTGCTAGTAAAACAGCACTGTCATACTTCAGAACACTACCCCTATAAACTCACAGCAGAACATACCAAGCAAAAGAACCCAAATAAGAAAAAAATCCCAAATCCCCATATTCTATATCCTCCCCTGAAATATTTAATATTTCAGAGCTATCCTATTATACTGTAAATACTGTGATTAATATTTAAACCTTCCAGCCAGCATTAGCAACAGTTCAGAGCTAATCTGGCTCTGCAATACGTAAAGGACATCAGCATCAGATTTCTTGATTTGGAATTGTTTTTAAACACAATTACTATTATCTCAACAGTCTTAAAATAAATGAAAAGCAAATTAAGTAAATAAAATGAAAACATAAAATTTAACACATGGAAGGATGAAAGTAACGATTTTTTAAACCCTATGCTGTACAACGGAGATGAGACATAGTACAAGTACAAAGCCAGTTAGACCCTTCTCAAAGCAATGTCCAATCTGTATGTTCTGCGTATTTTGTAATGTTTCAGCTGCATACAAGTGAGTTTTTATATATAAAAACCCCCAACCCTTAAGGACCAGTAAGACTGTGTGTTGCGCTTTAATTAATATGCTTCAGATAAACCCAACAGAAAGAAACAGAAATTATTAACAGAAAGTTTAATTTCAATTATATTTTCATTAATAACAAATAGGTATTGCTATTACAGCAACATCAAAAAAAGACAGTAGTAAAGGCCTATTGCAGATACTTTTTTTCTCACTGGCATTAATTTAATTTTTAGAAGTCTTTGTTACTCATCTCTTCTTAGGAGAAGTAAACCCATGCTATTAGTAACAGGATAAACTTAAGAATTATTAATGTTTATTTAATTTTAATTTATAGGTAAAGAAGTCATTACCTGCTTGTATTCACCAACGCAGTTCTGACAGCAGAATCTCTTCTGCTGACCATCAATAGTAAGGACATTGTTTCCAGCTCCTTTACTGGGCAAATATTCCCCACAATGCTCACAGCAATTCATTATTAAACCATTTGCCATCCTGTATCTATTGAAGCAATGGTCACTGCACAGCTTATGAGTCATATTTTTAAAGCTAACTTCGTGACGAATCTAAAAAACAAAAATAAAAAGTATTCTATCACTAGACAAGCACAAAGTTGTCTGAAGCTAGTAGACCAGCCAGAAGTCTTACATTCAAATAACTAAAACCAGCTTATACTATTTAAAAACGTGAAATGACCATAAAATATAGAAACAGAAATGGATGTTTCTGTTGTCTCCAAAGTTCTAGGAAAAAACTTAGACCCATCTACTCTTTAGCCCAGAAGGAAAGACCACAGGGATGGACGTATTAATTGCATACGAGAGCAGAAGCCAAATTTATGCCATTTTCTAAAGTGGTCAATTTAGTTAAAGAACCTGGCATATGAAGACTGGCCAGACAATATGTTTTGTAAAGCAGTGGCCTGAACTAGGGTGGGGCTTAGTAATCAATAAGGCATCAAGAATAAATAAATACATTCATGAGAATTTAAAATTACGCATATTCTACAGATCTCTAAAACCATCCGCATTACTTTTCAAGATGTACAGTAAAAAAATCAGCAATTCTGGTATGTGGGAGACCTAGGTTATAATTACAAGATTCTATGCCTAACAGAACACATTATCAGCAAAAGGCACTTCAAGTTCCCGAAACAAAAATCAAGTATCAACCTCTTGGCATCTTTTCTTCCTTCAGCTGCTCTTTATGAATATTAAGCCTGCATATTTTAGTATCTCACTATGTATGAAAATACTGAAGATTTTACATTTGCTTATTTTCAGTTCTCTTATTTCAGTATATAAGCTATTAATATGCAGTTATTGAGAAAGACAAAAAACAGTCAACCAGACCTCAGTTAGTTTACCACAGATTGTGCATCTTGATTTATTCAAGGCTCCTTTTGAGGGATTCTGTTTATCTTCATAGAAGGATAAACATGACGTACTGCAAAACTCCTGGAAAGACTCACTTGAATCTACTTGAGCAACAATGGTACCTTTCATTGTTGTGATATCTCTGAAATACAAAAAAACCCACAGACATGTGCTTGTGTATAAATACATATACAAACAAGAACACTTCACACGTTGCAAGATTTGTTCTTCCTTTCAATGCTTTAATTTCAAAGCAGTTTTTTCTTAATGTAGAGTTGATAGTCACAGGATGAACACTAAGTTCAATAATATTTTTACAACTGCTGAAAGTACAATGTCTTCATTGTGTGAGCCCCTGTCTTTTTCTTCAGATTTGAGTTTTTTCCCATTAAATTATTCTAGAACTAAGTGGTATTAACACAACATTAGGTGCCATTATGGCAAATCCAATCTTATACAAAAAACTAACACAGCAAATTTGAACTAGCCATTTTGTAATGGCTTTTTTTTTTTTTTTTTTTTTACACAAAAGCTATACTTAAATTTCACATTAAAAAATCAGATTTATAGTAAAAAGCAAGAAATGGTCTTAATTTGTTTGTAACTTCACCATTTCTGGTGTTAGTCTCAGGATGGGATGAGAGGAAGACAGAAGGTTGTTTTCTCGTATTTCTCAAACTTCTAAACACAACCAAAAAGCTTAAAACTACCACAAATGTGCCTAGAACTTTTATAATTTAAAATTTACAAAAGTTAATTCCATCATTCCTTTAAAGTTCAAAAGCATCTAAGCAGTTGAACTGCACCAATTTTAATGCCTTAAATCACAAAACCAACTACCAATAGAAGTAATTTAAAATCAAACAAAACTTGTTCTAACCAAACAGACTTACACTGTCTCAAACTAATACACACCATACATTAAAAGATGGAAGAAGAAGAAATAAAAGCCTCCTTTGCCTTCTAAACAAAAAACCCACAAAAAATCCAAAACCTATTATTGACATACTGGAAATGCTATTGGGTAGAATACATTAAAAAACTGATTGGGCACATCTGGATCACCAGCTGGAAAACACATGCACCACCCACTCATACCTATAAGCCCTAAAACTAAGATGAATAAAAAACACTGGGAAAATGGGGAAAATGTATGTTTCCCTAGACACACTTCCTTGAAAATAAACTTGTAGAGCCCTGAACTAACACTTGCAAGACTGCCTTCTTCCATCAAGAGGAAGTCAGCAGAGTTTTGTTTACCCTTTGGAGAGCTAGTAAGATCTGTGTCAGGGAGTGTCATCATTCCTGTTCAGCAAAACAAAGGCAGAGCTCCTGCCCTGAGGAGCTTGCTATTTATATAGTTACAGAAGAGTACAGAGGAGCACTGGAAAGGTGATTTTTAATAAATTACCCAGAAATTTTTACTTTTCCCATTGGGTTATATAGAGGAATGGTGCTAGAGAGAACAATTCAGTGCATATCTTACCTTCTATTTAACTGTGATTGAGTAAAAACTGCACAGCACTGGAAAAGCAAAGACTAACATCACCTCAAAAATTGTTGAAAGTGACTTCACAAAGACTCTCTAGAAATTAAATACACTAAAACTACTTTAAGCAATGTCAAAAGCTAGAAATAAGGTACTTTCTTCATTATTCAAAAATAAAGCCTTTTCATTTCGGGCAGTTTTGTATGTAGCCTCTTGCAATATACAGGTTAGGTATCTCTAAAGTGGCAATGGAAGCATGGATTTGGCCATGCTTTCAGTCAGAAATAAAAAGATTTGTCTAATCTTCATCTTTATATACCATGCAGCTAGCTGGATATGATAGTCAACAGATTATGTCTAAAAAAAATAATAGTGTATACACACATAATACGGCAACAGAAAGAGCAAGGACTGCTTTAAACTAGCCCGGTAGAGGGAAGAATTCAGAGAATTTGAGCTTTACACCTGTTTCTAAAAGCTAGAATATGTTACATTTTCTTGGTACATTTCAGTGTACCAAGGTATGAATACACAGGATATCTGTTTTCTACAGCTTATTTTTACTGAGTGCCAAGGAAAAAAAAACCCCAAAACAGAAGTTTGCTGGTCTGAATACTAGCCAGTTGAACACTAGCTATCTGAATATTGGCCATTAATCCACCACAGGGCACACTGAAATAAAAGGTTTTTTTCATTGGTTTAAATGTGATTGATCAAAGACCATACTCTCCGGAGCACACCCTAACAAAGGCAGTCTTTACTGCAAGCCTCCTTCAGTGCAGAAAGAATTAATCCTTTAACCAGTGTCACTGCAGTGTGTACCAGACTGAGAATATGAAAATGTGCAAAAAGCTCAGTAAACAGTACACTGAAAGAAAAAGACAGTACAGCTATTTTGTACACCTAACACTACAAGAACACAATTACAGAAGACTTCTCTTTGGAAATTTCAAGTCTGGCAAGTAACGAAAAACTACAAGTCAAACCTAACCAGTAATTTAGAATAAGCCACTTCTACCTATGCTTGTCACTCACTCCCTCTGTACTGCCCACTTAAGGTATCGTCAGCTCCAAAGTTGCCAGTTGCCCCACTTAGGGGGATAATCTAAGGCTTTTCCTATCCCCATATGGCCAAGAGCGGAAGAATTCCCAAGTTTCTTCCAGCTTCTTCCAAGTATAACTTTCTCATCCTTTTAAAACCTCTTGATTTTACATCTTCATATATCAAAATGAATGCTTTCTACACAACACAAGGTCCACTTTTTTCATAAAGGACTTCATATATGAAGTATATCTTGTCGCAAGGTATGCCATAATTTGGACACCTTATCTTTAAAAAAACAAAACTGTTATTTTTAATGTATTGGCTTTCAATAAAACAGTATCCCACACTCTGAATTCAAAAGCTGGTACATGGTGAATTCAACATTTCCAAACACTGAAGTGACACTATATAAAGCACTTATACAGTCAGATTTTCTATCATTAATGGAGCAACTCTCATGCATGCATGGCAATCTCAAGTAGCACTGGATTTAGCTGCTAGAATCAAACATCATAAAAAACTCACTTTCTGCACATGACGCAAAGTTTCTTTGGAGCGGGTTTGTGTGAAAATGATGAGAGGCAGGTAGTGGAACAGAAAAGGTGAGCTGATCCTTTCCGCTGATACGCAGTCTGTCCCTTTTGTAAAGGCTTTTTGCAGTTCGCACACGTGACTTTAACCTGCTTAGAAGACTGCTGCTGGGCAGAAGGCTGGAAAATTTGCTTAGGAAGTGATGCTACAGGTGACAGGGAATCCACACCTGGTTGTTTCTGATTCCTAGGGAAGGAAGCTGACTGGGATATCCAAGAATCTTCAAGACAAAAAATCCAAACAAACATAAAAGTAAATCAAGAGACATATACATAAGTTGAGAAGAGTATTCACAGATGTATGATCATAAAATAATTTTTCTGTTGGGACTGACAACAGAAGAAAGATATTTTAAATTCAGGTTTAATGTAAAAAAATCTGTTCTGTGGTACCACTCTCCACTGCTACAAAGCTTGAGAACATGAAAAAATTTCAGGATGGTCCTATCCTACATCCAGTCACGAGTTTTGCAGATTTCAATTCACTTGCACTGCGTTTGCAAGCTGGCAATTTTATCTTCAGACTAACAAAACTGCAATTAGAAAAACAGACCAACAGACAGCATGGAATTTCTAAACCAATGTTTGAGACAAACTCTGCAAATTTAGAAGAACATGAAACCTGAAATTTTCGTTATTTTGTTCTAAAGCTTTAACAAGCATAGCATGTCCAGCCTCAGTGACAAACCCTAGAACTGGGTCCTAAGTCCAGCTTGCAGCCAGAGACCAATACTCTATAGCAGTGAGAGCAAAACACAGCCACTTCACATCCGACATCTGCATCTATGTCATTGATTCCTGTAAAAGGTCCTGGTTTTCTCAATAACCTTTTCAACATTTCAACAGTTTTCAATATTCAACAGTTAATGTGGCAACTTGTGAAGTCATGAGAAATACAAGTCTTCCTCAGTAGAAATAAATGAACCTAGAAAATAATATTTCATCAAGTTCTGGCAGTACACATATTCATGTCACCATGTTTCAGACTCCACTAGCTTTCTATCTGTATTTTCAGAAAATAAACTACCATAGAACAAAGTCATCTTTGCCCAGTATTCTGTAGCATAACCTGCTACATGAGTAACTTGCATAACAAGAATGTAAGCAGAACATTTTCTCTGAAAGAAACGAATCTAGAAAGATCAGCTATTAAATTACATGCTCCATATCTTGGTCTGGAGCAGAATATACAGTTCTGCATGGAAAAGAAATCCCCCAATAGAATGTAATTTCTAGGCTTTTATCTGGAATTTAAACTTTTGTTTAAAGTAATTATTACAAGAATTTAGAAATGTTGGCCTTCTGAAGACTGCCAGTAATATTATACATTACTTAAGCATGAATTAAAACTGTACAGAATCAATTTTGCATTATAAAAAACATTTGCACAGATTTTCAATAGTGTGTCAGTTATACAAAATACTGTGACAGCATCTGGGACTTACCTAGCCTTGAATATCTTACTGCAGTGATTCAGTGTATTCCTGGAATGTTATTACAGCTAATATACAACTAATACCGAAACATAACAAAGATGATTTTAAGTTCCATGACTTCAGATAACAAAAACATTGACCTACAGACAGAAGCAACTGCCCACACCTTATTCTTAGGGATATTATTTTGGTCCATAGTCATTCATTAAATAGAGGGAAACCTTTCCTCCTATTTTCTGCATTCCTTTCTCTCCCCAAAGGATTTTATTAACAACCTATCCTGATGCATAGCTTTAAAATCCATTCAGAGACAAAGTTCCACATACCCTTGTTAGTGCAAGGAACAGCATACATTCCCTAGCAGTTAAAAGGTAATTTTCTGGTGTGACTTGTAGCTGTCAAGGGTGTCCTATTACTCAGCCACTTAAGACAAGATAGAAATTTACCTGTTGTAGTGCTTGAGGGTAAACAGAAGAGCTGGAATGAAGAGGCGAAGGGAAAAGGACACAGAGCAAAATACATTTTTCTTTAAAGCATTAAAGAGGTTTACCTTTGAAGGCATGATATCCGTACTGACAAACTAGGACAAGCTACCGGAGAGCTTAAAGTTAAATTTCACTTGAGAGCCCTCTTCTAACTTTTCTATACTTCTACTACTTCAAATATACGAATGTCCTGGTAGCACCTAAACAGCTCAAAACATTTTGAGGTTCTCCTCTTTTCTCTTGAAGATTTCAAGTGAAAGCACATTGTCCCTCTTATCAGGAATGCATTGCATGTGCAATAGAGGTACATCTGCTTGTAATTCCAGTAGCACTCAACTGCTACTCATGAAAAATTGAGTTTGCTACTCATTTTGGGTTTGAAACTTTCACCATGACTAATACCTAATTAAGGAAGGTAGTAATATCTCCTTACAGTTATATCAATTATCCCTTACTTAAGGCCTCAGATAAGCTCTCTTGACATTTGTTGCATTTCTCCTTCCACAAACATACCAGAAGAACATCTAAAGATAGACATTTTTTCTTTTACTTTTTCCATTACTTTTTGCATATCCCACCTTCATAGATACTAATTTTTATATTATGCCTTTTCTTCACATCTCGCTTCTCAGCCATGTTACCTCCTTTGCTTTAAGTTCTCTATAAAAGATCTGTAAAATCCAGTTTTCACATCCTCAAACTGAGGCATATCACACTTCCTTAGTTAATTCCTGGTGAGTTTACATACTTCCTGGCCTTATGTCTTCATCCATCATTCCACGTTCCTGCCTGCAATTCTTTAATGGCCAAGTTTACGAGACCATATAGTTTCTTGTTCAACTACTTCTTACTGATACGGCTTTTAGGGTTGCTCCCATTCTTTCTTATTCATTCCTGCTCTAAAGTGCTGCAAAATTATCCTTTCTTGTCTTTTGTACCATTTATTTGCAGAGCCATCTTGCAAAAATTAAATCTTTTTTGAAAAGCAGAAAAGATGTGTTAGTACAACTTTGGGCAGAGGTGGGGAGGAAGACATTACTGAAGTTTCACAGAACTATGCAGCTCTCGAAACATACTGAGCTACATCTGCATTAACAACCTGGTTCAGAGCAGGACAACTGTAAACTGCATCCTCAATTTACTAGGTGTTGGTTCCCTTTGTGGAGCATTTCTGAAGCAAAAAAACTAGATTACATTGAGAGAAACTAAACCTAAGTTCCACTCCAAAGCACATCTACATGGACTTCATCTACCTGGATCTCTCCCAAAACCTTTGATACGGTCGCCCCCCACAATGCTCTTGGTGCTGAATTGGAGACATATATATTTGATGGATAAGGGATTGGCTGGATGACTGCATCCCAAGAATTACAGTTCATGGCTCAATGTCCAGGTGGAAACCACTATTGACCTGGGTCCCTCAAGGGTCTGTACTGGGACTGTTTTTGGTTTACTGGTAACACCAAGCTGAGGGGTGCAACTAATAAACCAGGGGGATGGTATGCCATCCAGAGGGACCTTGATTGACCAGAGGAATGAGCCCATGGGAAACTCAAAGCTCTACAAGGCCAATTGCAAGGTCAATCAGGGCAATCCTCAATATCAATGCAAACTGGGGACTGAACGGATTGAGGGCAGCCCTGTGGAGAAGGACCGGGGGGACTGGTAGATGGGAAATTGGACATGAGCCAGCAACGTGCGCTTGCAGTCCAAAAAGTCAGCTGTATCCTGGTCTGTGGTGATTCTGTCCCTCTTTGCTCTGCTGAGACCCCCACCTGGAATATTCCATTTAGCTCTAAAGTCCCCTGTGCAACACAGAAATGGGCCTGTTAAAGCAGGCACAGAAGAGGGTTACAAAAAGTGACAGAAGGCTTGAACACCTCTCCTGTGAAGAAAAACAAAGAGCTGGGAGTTGTTCAGTCTGGAGAAGGCTGGGGAGACCATACTGCAGCCTTTCAGCACATAAAGCAGGGTTAAAGAAGAAGATGCAGCGAGACGTTTTAACAAGACCTGTACCAACATGACAAGAGGCAATGCCTTTAAATTGAAAGAGGATAGGTTTACATTGGACATGAGGAATAATTCTTTTACAATGAAGGTGGCAAGACACGGGAACAGGTTACCCAGCCCCATCTGTGAGAGCATTCCAGGTCAGGTTGGACAGGGCTTTGAGCAACCTCATCCAGTGAAAGATGTCCTTGCTAGGGCAGGGTGGCTGGATTAGGTGATCTTTAAAAGCCCCTTCCAATCCAAACCATTCTAACATATGTACTCCAATACTTACTGGGGGCATTAGACTCTAAATTAATGTGTTGAACAGAAGTTTCCGTTATGCTCCTACTGCTTCATATAGAGTGAAGTTACTTAGTCAAGGAGAATAGACTAACACTGATCCAGAAGAAATCTTCCAAACCACATAATCACTCAGGCTGGAAAAGACACGTAAGATCATCAAATCCAACCATCAACCCAGCACTCCCACTAAACAATGTCTCTGATTGACACATCTACATCTCTAAGTATCTCCAGGACTGGAGACCACTTTCTAAGGCAGCCTGTTCCAATACTTAATAATCCTTTTGTTGAAGACTTGTTTCCTGATGTATTACATCACTGAGCATATTTTATTCTAGTCACAGAGAAGGTAGTGATGGGGATGAAGGGAACCAAGATCTTTCATACATATTAAGCTAAAAGACGAAGCAGTGCCACTGCCAAAAATACTTCAATCAAAAATTCCATGATCAAGTATTTCACAATTTCTTTTCAGCCTTTAAGGAAACATTCAAAATTGCAACTTACCAGGATTATGATGAGTCACAGATTCTCCGTTTTGAAATACATCTCCAGCCACGTTCATTCTACCAGGATTGAAAGGTCCTACACCAGTCTTGGTCTGTGAAGTCAAAGATGGGGTGTATGTTTGCAAATTGACACCAAAATTATTTGACTGCAGTCCGTTAGATACATCTCCCAAGCTGGCATTCTGTAGTGACGTTACATGTGTAATCATTAAGTTCATGTCACGCCCTTCAGCATCATTTTCTAAATGACCACCACTGACAGAGCTCATAGCACCTGTTTCTAATGTAGTAACATTAGCAATCTGAATTTCAGAGTCTGGTTCTGTGGTTATACCACTATTACCTATTCCTGAATTTACCTTACTTCTTGAAAAACTGGAAGCTGAGAATTCCATTTCGTTGGTTCTACTTTTACACTCTGGAAGTCTTCGCTCATTAAAACTGGAAGCATTCTTCTCTTGTCCTTGATTTGTTTCAATGTCTTCTTCATCATCAATAATAATTGTTTCACTTATACTCCCCTTTTGAGAATTTAAGTCTTTTGGAGAAGGAAGCATTTTGCAATCATTTCCTTTAAGTTCTTCATTTTTTGATGATGTAAATGCAGTGTTCCTTTGGTCTGCTACCAGTGACGTAGGATTTTGCGGAGGTTGTATAGGTTCAACAAAAACTACATCATCGTCATCTTCTATAGGCGAGTTTTGGAATTTATTAGGTCTAGAAACTAAAGAACTTGGTGGCCCTCCAAATGTATTTCCTACATTTGCAAGACCTGCTGCCATGGTGGTATTCCCTAGCAGACTAGGAGTGTGTTCAGACAAGTTTAATCCTCCCAGAGGACTCGTGTCCATTCCAGATCTGCTGTTTGAAGAAAAACATAAAGCAAGAAAAACCACATCCAACTTCAGAGTAAGATATAACTTTCCAAAAACAGTTCTTAAAAATAACTACAGAATTAATAGTTATAGCTTTTATTTTCTTCCTGAGATAACAAAGAAAAAATAATATTTTTCTATGCTCTTCTTTGAATGTCTTAACATCCATTTACTTTCTAATCCTCTACTAGCAAAAAAATACAATCACTACGCATCATAATGTTTATCAATACATGCATACATAAGAAATAGCATTTTCAATGCTATTTATTACACGATCCTGATCTCTCAGTCCCTTTCCCACCCTGCATATGCACACAATCATCTTCTTACACTGCTTTTGCTAGACTGCAAAGCAAGATCTTAAGTTAGGCACACCGGAAGAAAATCTGAATTCCTATTAAATTTCAATCCTATTATGAACATTAAAAAGTTTGAAATTCAAATTATTTTCCCCCAACCCCACAATGCCAAAGCTCCTCAGATGACTGGAACAAAGAAGTAAGGAAGAGATATATAGGAAACCCTTACACATGACAGGAATAGATACATTACTGAGCAACAGAAAGTTGACAGCAACCTCTCATTTGGTCAACCACTGCAGACTGGCAGCTCATTTCAAGTCCTGACTTACTACCTCATGCTCCTGCAACTTTCAGTAACTGTCAGTTTTCTTTTTAACAGCAAGCAATGTTTATTCAGGACACTTCGCAACAGCTACTTTGCCTGGAGAGCTCTGTTTGCTTTTAGTAATTGTTCAGTTTGGGGAATCTGTTCTTCATAATTGTCAATTCAACCATGAATTAAAAAAATTATAAAAGTCAACCTGAATATAATCAAAGCTCAAGGACCTAAGATTGCTCTAAAAAACATCTGTACTAAAGATCAGTAAGTTAAACTGACCTTAACATAATACTACAACAAAAATATAGGCATAATTATAATTTGGGTATGTCTTGGAGTCACACTGATGTGTGACATCATTGAGCTTTTGTGAAAGGTTAGAAGTAGCTTTCTGTGCTTTTTTATAAAATCTTTATACAGAAAAAACACAAGAAGTAGAAATATCCTGTTCATCTATACTTACCCATCCAGAAATCCACTGCAATCTGTTTACCTTAGTAAGTTGCTCCAAGCACTTTTGTTTTCTTTCCTGTGGGGAAACTGCTCTTGTATCAACTTGCTGCCCTTCACAAAAGTAGTGTGGCCTGAAACAGGGTTAAAACAGGCATTAGCTATCCAAAACAATTTCCTCATCTCAAGCATCATCTACCAGCTATGTTTCTTAAACTGACATCCTTCTAAATTTACCATTTAAATTTAAACCTGACTTTCAGCACTACGATCCTACAGTTAGAGAGAATGTGAGTCTATTCAACAATGCTGTGAGTAAAGCAGCAACGGTTGTGTCTGAGATCTTCTACTCTGTCACATCCCATTTCCAGAAGGCTTTATAGATAGAGGGGGAAAATATACCATGATTGTTAAGAGACAGACATACATAACTGCAATTAAGTAATTAAACATTAGAATTAAGCAGTATATCTGTAATAGAATATTAAGGAAATAAATTACTCAAGTAAACTGAGCAATTGAGAAAAAAAATCTTAGCAGTTACATTTCCTTCTTTTCTATCGGATCAACCTCCTTGCTGCCTGTAGCATAATACACTATGCTAAAATTAAAATACAAAAGGAAAACTACAGAACATAAAATCAGGCCTACAATGCAATACAAACTTTACACTGCAAATGATTTTCAACTTGTATATATGCACTGCAGTGATACTTAATACAGGCTATGGATGCCTGAATCTGTGCTAACACATGTGATCACCCACAAGAGAGTGAAAATGTTCAAAGTTCAAGCCTCTATTTATTCTTCAGGTTTTAGAACAGTCATTAGGCTTCCCAGACTTGGCAGCATTTTTAGAAGAGAGAGCATCAACTTGTGTAGTTATCTACTGTTTGAGGACAGTCCTTAAAATCCCCAAGACATTAAAGACACCCAGAGGAATAAAGCTCAAATATTCTTCTACACATTTATACTATCCAACCCTTTTTTCCATTAACTGAGTGGGAGCAGGGGGGAGTAAGACAAGGACCAAACAGTAAAGCTGTGAACCAGATTAATCCCGGAAGAGAGGCGACCACCTTTTAATTCCTTCCTATGTCAGCCTTACAGCCAAATACCATTATGTAATAGCATTTGAACTGCAATAAAGATAATGCTGAATTGGAATGAAAGAGGTTTTCTTACACAAAAAAATTGTATTATCAATGCAGTTGGCTTGTACCTCCCTGGAAATCAGTCAGTTACACTGAAGATTAATTTAATCCAATATTCTCTTTTACCTATTTTACTTTTTCCTCTAGGGCTGAATAATTTATAGTTAGATTTTCCTGCATCTCAGCTTTTGCTGAAAAGAATTAATTCAATTTTTAAAGCTTCACAGGTTTTTTCTATATATCTTCCTTCTCTACAAGGACAAAAGCATCACATGCACATAAAGCTTTTAATAAAGTTTTTAAATATACTTGAACAGATGTGAGCAGGGAAAAAATGAGACTATGCCAAGACTACACCCCAGGCCTGACTCAAAACCTTTACTATTCCTATTTTCACAAATCCTTAGTAGAAAGACGGACTTGGGCTGTATTACAGTACATGCACATAGTATGAAGCAAAGTTAAGATTCAAAACATATATCTTTTTGCCTAAATCTATTTACTTTTTGCAAAAAGCTCTTAGGTGTTAATAAACTGTATTGTTAAGTATTAAAAAAATAAGAAAAGTTTGTGTTTAACTACTAGAGCAAAGTCATAAGCAAAATCTGCACAGAGTTCCTTGCAAATAGCTCCTACCTCTGTAAGACTCAACAAAAAATTACCCATAAAACGTGCAAAATGAAGCAGCCTGTTTTCTAAAACTGGAGTAGCAAGGAGAAACACAAAAACCATGTAGGCAATGTCACAGTCAGTATTTCTGAATGAAAAACTACCAAAAAGAGTGACATAGAGAATGAAAAAAATAAGTTTAAAATGGAAAACTAGGAAAAAAAATCACACCGCAGAACTGGCAAGAGCAAAAGATGCTTTACAACAGAAATACAATTGTTACAAACCTGTGAGATTGATTAGACTGATCACTGGATTAATTGCTGAGATTTGGGGGAACAAACAAAACTGAAACAAAAAAAACCTAACCAAGAAACAAAACTCCCAACCCAAACAAACAAACAAACCCAAAACCACCAAACCAAGAAAAAGCAAACCAAAACAAAAATAAACAAAAAAATCCACAAAAACAAAACAACAAAACCAACCCCCAAACAAAAAAACAAACCTTCAAAACCCCTCAAACAAACAAGCAACAAAAAAATCCTAACCAGACAACAACAACAAAAACCAACCCATAAACTAGTGAGACCTAATTTGCAGAAAATGCATGTTCAATTCTGCTGCAGAATAAGCTCAAGGCTTTGTGGTGGCATGCAGACACCAAAATTACATCTGGAATGAAACAGAAGCACTAGCAATATTCAACTGCCCTTCCTAAACCAGGCTTTATGTGTCCCTCTTAATTTAGGCTACATCACTCACCTACTGAAAGTCTTCACACTGAAATAAATTACAATTCCACTGCTATGTTCAAGGCTTAATTGCTGGAAGAAATAAAAGGCAAAATGCAGGCACTTCTTTAGAATGATGACAACTACTACAGCTCTTAAGACAGCTAAGTAATACCACCTGTAGGTCAACTCCACTGATGAGTTAAATTTATCATGAATTGTAGAAATTCAGGTGAGGTGTATGACTACCTCAAAAAAAAAAAAATCAACTCCACTTTAGCAAAAGCAGAAGTTGGAATTTAAATGCCTTTACCAAGTGCCATTAATAACATGTGAAATGAAGGCGACAGAAGATCAAAGTTACAGTTATGCACTCTTGGAGCAAAAACAAAAATCAAAAGGAAATCTGCCTAAAACTACAGTTCCACCAAAACAGGGCATTGGAAACAGACACCCAAAGAAGGACCAATAGGTACAACTGCTTCCATATAAAGGATGTAAGCCCAAAAATAAAAAGGAGAAACTTGAAAGACTACGTTTGGAGATAATACATAACTGAGACATCTTCAAATGTGAAGAGATGAAGAAAATTTAAGCGACAGTACACTAAGACACAAATATAGGAACAAGAAGAAAGGCGTGTATTTTGCCTAAGCAAAATACTACTTTCTGCTAGGAAAGCACAGTATCTTAACTAAATTTTTTACCTCAATAGGTAAATTGGGGCTGGGCTACATTTAAATTCCACATTCCAAGCAGAAAAAACAGCCTATTAAGAGTATACTATCAATCACTTCCACTCAACAGTGACACCATACGTAAGATAATGAGGGAATGAGACTGCAGAGTAGTAACTGAAGATTTCAACTACTGTTGTTCAAACTAGGGGTGAAAAAACCAAAACCAAGCCACCACCGAATGATGGGACAAATTTTTACAACACAGCCAACTTCAACCATATAGAGAACTCTCTGAAGGAAAAGCAAATCCTAGTCTAACTCTGAGCCACGCAACATGGTTCAATACGTCATTATCCAGACAGCACTCCAGAAAAGCATATTTAAATTTCCAGGGGAATAAAAAAAAAAAAAAAATTAAAAAACCTCATTACTTCAACATCTGGCTTCAGAAAGAAAAACCTCAGTGGGAGGAACAGAAATGGAGCAGCTAGAACAAAAAGCTTGAAAGCATGAAGGGTATTTTAAAAACTCACCATATTACACATACAACCAGTCCAAAAATACTCCAAAAACCCCATAAAGACTACTATCAGGAAGTCCCTGATCCACAAAGGTGCTGCAATTGTACTGGGGGGATGTTTCTTATACACTTTTTGGTTAGAGACAGGCTACTGACCTATGTCAGAGCAATGGTTTGTCTAAAGTCCCAATTCTTGTCAAATTTACAATCAGTACCCAAGAAGCCTGAACCAGAAAACACAGAATAAATTCTTTCCACTGATGTTCAGTAAGGAAAAGATCAGGGAAGATCACATCTAAGCTCTCTTTCTAAGGGTCAGGTCAAAGGAAAAATGTTGCATCAAAGTGCTAACACAAGAGGATTTTAGAACAAATCACTAGGGCCATGTGGCAGTCACTTAAGACTTCTCAAGACAGTCAGCAATTTTTTATTTCAATATCTGCAACCAAATACTTAAGCAGAAGGTGAGAACAATTACCGAGACCACAGTCCTATCTCTATCACAAAATCAACTGATAGAAACTACAGCTGAATAAGTATGGTTGTAACATGGATTTTGCAAAGAAAAGGTAATGTCTCACAGGACTACTGCTGAAATCTTTTGAAGGGTTCACATACTTTTTGATTGCAATTAAACTGGTATATCCCACTTAAGTCTTCCAAAAGGCATTCAAACACTGCACTCACTGGAGACTGCTGTGGAAATTATCTATAATAAATACTTTGATAAAAATATAATGTGTTTTTTGCTGTTATCACAATAAAGAGACGTTACCAGAGGTGTTCAAAATAAAGTGACAGAGATCAACATATGTAAGTCAGCCAAAGAGACGGTGACTCCCAAAATGACTGCTTCCTAATCATACAAACTTATTCACAGCAACTGAAAACAGTAACTGATTGTAAAGCCGTGTGGTAGACAAAATCACTAGTGATAAATTCAAGGTAACAAACGGGGGAAAGGGTACACATAACACTCTAATACCCAAGTTGCAACTCTCTCACACTTTCAAATCAAAGCTACTCAATCATCAACAAACAAAGAGGAAAGAAAAAGAATCAAATAAAACAGAACACCTTTATCACTACAAAAAACCCATACTTCACCAGCATCTTGCTTATCATGAAATGTTCAGATCACTCACTTTTCAGAGAAAGGGAAAAACAGATGAGTTACACCAACAATTTATACTCGTGGAAAAGACTTCTCATTGAAAGGAAAACAACTCAAGGAAGATCCTACATCTGAAAGAATTAAAAAAAAAAAATACATAGAAGAGTTGCCCAGTGTCTTACAAGAACAAAAAGGTGCCAAACAGTTAAGTAGCTTTAATAATGTATTGTGCATGAAAATATTTCCTTCTTAATTGTGAGAGTCACTGCTATACAAGGCTACAGAGGTTAGAAATGCAACCAGTTCAAACAGGATTGGGCAAACATGAAATAAATGCACTGATGACTTAAACACAGTGGTCCAAAGGCAACTCTACAAAATTCTTAGCGAGCCAGCGGAAAATCAGGATACACCTGGAGAAAAATCAGTCTATAACTGAAAAGCTTCCATTCCTAGACATCCCTGTTGCAAACAGGTTACCCAATGGTCTATTTGCCTAGTACAGCAATTACCCTAACCTAGTAGAAGAATAATAACCTTCTTACATACAAAAGAAATATTACTAGCCTTATTGAAGGTCTACCCATCTACCCAAAAAATCTGAATTTCAGCCTGTGGCTCTCAGACTGACTTCAACTGGGAGATGGGTGTCAACATTTTGGTAAAAGGTTAGAGATTATCTGAGCACATCCCGATGCTCTGTGAGGCTATCCAGTTCTAAGGATCAGTTCCTGACCCTGACATTCATTTGACCATAACACCACTTGATTCCTTAATTCAGCTACTTTTTAAAGTTCCTACCCTTACTACAGAATAGTATCAGATTACAGAATGTTATCACTTGACTTTTCCTAAGTCTGATGATCACAAGCTCAGTAAAGACTATCTGTAAAGCAGCTATCAAGAAGCTCTCTAGCTTTATGTTTTGCTACAAGACACAAACACTCATTCCCTACACAACAAGATACAACCTACATACCACAGCTTTCTTGGGGTGTGTGCCATCAACCCAGTGGCTGGCTGAATGTATGCCATCGTTCACCCAAAAAACAAAGTACACCACTCCAATTAAAATCAACTTAAAGTAGCACTTTTTCACTGCAATTGAAGCAAACTAGTAGCCCAACTACACCCACATGTAAGAACTGAAAAGTGCTAGAAAAACACAAGTAGCCCAGCATTTTTAAAGGGTTGTAATTTAAACCAGCTTAAGCAAATTTTACCACAGGCAACCACATAAGCTGTTTTGGTTTGGCTTTTTTCCTCCTTATATCCTTCCTGAGGGGTGTCCAGTCATCAGCCATAGGATTTTACGTTCAAATATGCCTTGGATATATGGTATCTCTGATCTACTGTTAACTTTTACATCTCTAGCAAAAGTTTAAACATTTCTGAAGGACCCACTTACCAGGTCCCACGTCTCATTTTTATGCTATCATATGGCACAGCTGTGTCCGCAACCACACACAACCGGACTAAAGAGACTTCGCTGCTGGAATCCTTTTCAGACAGATCAGTCCCCCAAAACAAAAATTTCTGTGCAAGAACACTACAGCTGTGCCTGAACATATCAAGGTCGGTACCATAGCTCTGAACTTCAGCACAGAGAGCCTTTTAGCAGACAGGACAGCCATCACAAGCTGATGGCCATAGACAGACTGAACTGCTCTACCCTAACAACAACTACCATGTAAAGCTCTCCAACATGTATGTGCTAACTGAGAACAGAGCAAGCAGTGAGACAGGCTGAATATTAAAACAGGTCAGACCGAATTTTACAACATGTATATCCACTGGTCACACTAAGCAGTATGTCTGAAAACGAGCAAGGCTTTAAGCAAGCCTCAGATATTATATTAATGCCACAATGACCCAACTATTTCATCACTCCGCCAGTTTCACACACAAATCACACTAATGAGTTCAACAGGAATACTTGCATATTTTGGGCTAAACTCAAGTGGAGGTATTCACAACACCAAAGTAAAACAAGGGTGTTAAATTACTACACAAGCTACTTAAAGTGTCTGAGTAATATTTAACATGAACCCATCAATGTATTTACATTGCTGGTGTTCCAGAACACAGGTAAGAGCTTTAAGGAACAGGATACAAAGTTTAGGTTCACAAACCTCATTTATCTATTTGTCCAAGTACAATCATGACAAAAGCCTGGTATATCTCATTACTTCAGTCTTGAGACACTGCTCCAGAATTTATTTTCCAGTAGGTTTGGAGCTGCTTCAAATTTAATTATTTTCCCTGATTTTGAAAGAAGTTGTATGGATTGAAGAAATTAGCTTACTAAAAGTCATTATGTAACACTCAGAATGTGTTTGTCACGCAGATTTCAGGGAATTCAACAGAAAAGCACGTGCAAAGACCTGTAATCCAGCAGAGACAGCAACTAAGAACAGTAAAAGGGCAAGATCTACTTAGTGAAAGAAGTATTTTGAAGCAAGACAGTAAATTTTGGGTTTATTCACAAGAGTAACTATTTACACACAACTAAAGCTTACCAAAAATATGCAAACCTTCCTATCTGCTGAGCATCTTAACTGCACTGCAGCCACCATTGTTACATGTGAATGCTGACATCTGTTTTCCAACTGATGCTTCCAGGAATATCTGAATAATTTTACTTAACACAGCCTCTTCCTTGAGTCTTCCTATTCTATGAATGCTAAGAAATGCTTCCTTGCATGCACAAACAGAATCAAAATTCAGAGTCAACCTCAAACTTAATTCTACACAACGGTATCCAACCCAAGGACCAGTAATTCTCAAGACTACTCATCAAAGAATGAACAGCACTTGGCATATGAATTCATGGCAAATCAGAATCGTAATGTTGACCAACAGTATTTTTGGGCAGCCATATTGACACGTATCTCCCCCTTATACATACACTTCCCATGTATTTCATGGCTGTTTAATCTTGGAAAGACACTGATCAGCAAGCACACAGCACCATTTCTAGCCTTAAAAGGCATTATGAGTAATGCAGTAGACAGTAAATTTTATCTCTCTATTACTCAAGCAGCAAGATGCTGCTTAAGGATGTCCCTTATTATAAATGGAATAGAAAGGTGAAACAAGACAAAGAAACAAAGGATCCATAATAAATGTTTATCTATTACTTATATCCAAATGTCTATCTATTTCCAGAAAATAGGCAACACCAGACAACAGCAACAGACTTGAAAGATGGCTAAGTGGACAGGGAGTACAGAAACAGCAGAGAAACACTACACTAAATATATGAAAACAGGAAAAGGACAAGTAAAATCCTGAGAAATAAACAGAAAGTGGCATTAATACAGCATGCAAAGAGGTCAAATTGCCATTTGATGGATCTTAACTTTAAAAAATCTAACACTTAATAGGAAAAACAAATACTGAATGGCTACATCAGAAACAGACCTGGGAACAGTAAATTTATTTAGATGTCTGGCCTGGGCAATAGAACACAGGCCATTGGTAAGTGTCAGCGGGTCACAGTACACATTTCAAAAACATGCCTTACTCTTGCTCCACAGGGAGCAATGAAGATTAATTGAGAATTCAAATCTATGAAGTCCATAGCTTTTGCTGGCATTTCAAGAGCAGCCAATGTACACAAATAGTACACAATCTTTCAAATTTGTCAAGTTACAAAAACTTGAGTGTACAGCCAATCATATATAAACCAAGCAAATCTGAACAAACAACTAGAGCAAGGAAAGAAATCTCAAGAGCAAGAATTTTCCAGTGTTTGATTATCTTAGCTATTCACAATTTTCACTTGCTATTTATGCCCACTACCTGCCATTCTATCAACAGGCATCTCTGAGAAGAGCTTGGCTTAGCCTTATCCATATTTTCCCACTAATTAGTTGAAGACAGCATTAACCTGTCCCTTCAGCTTTCTCTTTAGACTGAATGCACCCTTCTCTCTCAGCTTTTCCTTCTTTTTGTGTTCCAACCCTCTACGCTGATAGCCTCACATTGAGCTTACTCCAGTATATCCGTATCTTCATTCGGACAGAGGCTAACAAAAACCCAACTAAACACTGCAGATGTGCTCTCTCAATATCAAACAGTGGGGAACAATCACTTCCCTTAAACTGCTGGCTAGTCTTGCTTAATTCAGTCCAGTATGCTGATTACCTTCATCCTGCCAGGGTGCACTATTTGTGTTCAACTTGCTGTTCACCAAGACTACCCAAAGCTGTCTTTTATCCTATCAGTGCCCAGACTGTACTACTCCCAAACATACTGGAAATGAAGACACTTTCTAACTATCAACATAAACTTTTAACATTATTCCTCATTAGTGCTTCTTAATTGGTTGGGTTAATTTTTGTTTTAAACCAGTATTCAGTCTACACTCATATACGTACGACCCATGAACAAGTAACTTGCAGACAGCTGGTATCTACCATGCCTAATGGCACACCACTTCTCAATGCCTGATTGCATGAACCTTTTTGACTAATGCCTCTAAAATTATTTTTGCGTGTGCTTAGAAAGAGGAAAAACTGTCATGCCATAGTTTGTAAATTAACAAGTTTGCAGATGGACCATTTTCTTTGCCTTTAGCATAACTAAAATCAGTTAACAACCTCAACCAGGTTTTTCATGCCTGACAAATAATCTAGTATTGGCTAACAACCTAGTATTTTGGGCCTGGTATGGACATGCTTCTTCAACACTATTTACCTGCAGTGACTAGCATTCAATGAATCTAGTAATTCAGAACAAAGAAAACTGGATTTAAAAGAGTACATTAATGTCATGCTATAGGTAGGAGGGAAACCCGTGTAGACTATGACCAAGTAAAGAGACAATGAAGCTAACAGTATAACAAAGGAAAGAAAAACTTATCACCACAAACAAAATGAGATAGAAAGGGAAGTGGGAGAAAATAAAGACTAAAAACAGCCACAAAATAGTTCAAGTTCTAATGAGGTAAGGTTGACAGGAAACGGGATCCAAGGCAAGAATAGATACAGTCAGCAAGGCAAGTATGACAGGTTTTCACAGCTGCACTGGCTGGCTGGCTGCAAGTTATATTATGCAATCAAGGCTTCAGGTTATCAAACTGTTTTTAAAATGTAAAAGGTAGCTTTTTTTAAAAAATAAGATGCATATTGTATTTGCTAAGGCCACAATTCCACAACTACAGACCACATCCACTCTTGGACTGGACTGCTGTGCTTTAAAATTCCTACTCCTTTCTCCCTTTCTCCCTAGCTGTTCAAGGAGTCTAACAGCGATTCCATCATAGGAGCCAATATGGTAGAAAGCTGAAACAAAAAAAAAGGGCAAATACTTTACACCTACATAGCTCCTCACCCCAAAATTTCATTGTGATGATTCACAGCCCTAAACTGACTCCCAAAATTAATTAAAAATATACAACAATCAAAAAGAGCCAGAAAAGCTGGTGTTGGTACAAACAGGAAAGGACAATGACAAACCTAACTTAGTCTAGTTTAAATGGTCATACAACCAAGGATATATACCTTAAATTTAAACCCATTAAAAATACACAAGGTAGTATTTGTTTTAAGCCAATATTTTGTCTTTTGAGTCCAAGTCCGCAACTGGAAGTATATTCTGAGCCTTAAAACAAAACGAAAAAAAAAAACCAAACCTATTCATTTTCCTAGTAGGGAGCTTTTCAAATCCTCTACACTTTTTGCCTCAAAAGAAAAGTGATGCCTCAAGAAGTTATTCAAACTCCTGGTTATTGTACCTGCTGAGAGGCTACACACTGTTCCCTGTCTGATTTTGTACTGCTTAGGCAATAACTGACACTCAGAAATTAGGCCTTTAACACTGGGGATGGAAAGGGAGACGGACGAAGCACACCCCATTATCTAATATGTTATTGCATGCACAGTCTCTTCTAGATCAGGATTAAGTCACACTCTAATCTATTCTCGTTTAATTGAGGAATACGCTGAGTTTCTCAAGTCTGTTAATAGAAAGCATGTTTTCCACTCCTTTTGAAGTCATTCTTGTGTATCTTCTCCAAACTTCATGGTTCTTCTATATTATTTAAAAAACCTGAACTTAGTTTAGATCATAACTGTACTATACATGGTGTTAGTCAGACCATCTCAGTATTTCTATTTGTTAATTCTTTGGATAGAAGTATATGTAATAATGGTCAAACACCATGATGATGGCAAATATACAACTTTAGCTTTTGGTAAAAAACAAATAACCTTTGTTGCACTCTCCATTTTCCATCATTCCTAAATTGCTTTTTTTTTTTTAAATTATATGGATTACAAAGAACTTCTTACCTGTCCTCTCTAGATACTATTTGGCTTCTTTAATGAGGCACCACCTACCAGAACAAAACACAACTTTCTGAATGAACATTTTTTTCAAAAAACACAACCACCCTCACGAGCAAAACTACTACTACTAATTACTACTACAATAAACAAAACCTCAAACATGCACACACAAACACTAGTTATAAATTCAAAAGATGTCTGGCAAACTCTTCCAGCTTAATAAGAATTCTTAAACATTTACAGATTGGTATATTAATGACCAATTGGTGCTCACACAAAATGATGAAATTATTTCAGATCTAGCAGAACACTAGGGTGTTCTTCCCCTTTCCACACACACACACACAAAAAGAAGACACCAATAACCACACCCATAAAGTGCAACTGTCATCACAGACTCCCAGGAGCCAAAGCTGTACAACACATCATGTTAGCCACTGTGCAAACCCAGAGTACAACTGTTCAAAGAGCAAACAATCTAAACATAAGGGGCAACAGATGGAGAGAGACAAAAATGAGAATACAAGGAAACAGCACCACCATAAACAAAGGTTACAATTGGTTCTTGTTCTAAGGATGGTGTGTTTGAGTCCCAGGGTAACAGGAAAGGTGGTGGTTTGGGTTTGTTTTCAGTAGGCTTTATTTCCTAAAGCCAGCTTCTTTTGCATTCACAGGTTACAACTGGGTTGTTTGTAAGGGGGCACACATAGGACTTCTCCAAGTATGAGAAGCACCACAGGAGAATTAATGAAATTGCTTACCTGCCCAGGCAGCTGTGCTGTTCCTACACAGCACTTAGAATCTCACTAACAACAAAAGACAGGTAGTAACCGCCACAGTTAAATCCAAACTTTAATTTAAAGGTAAGTAAAACATGTTAGTTTTACGGCCATAATATAGAAGATGCAAAAAGACCACACAGCCAAAAGAAAAGTCCAGGAAAGCACTCTGGTATAGGATTCTGTGTTAGTTTTACGGCCATAATATAGAAGATGCAAAAAGACCACACAGCCAAAAGAAAAGTCCAGGAAAGCACTCTGGTATAGGATTCTGAACTGATATCAACAGAGCAGGATCATTCTTAGCATATCTATTAAGAAAAACTGTTACCCCACAATACAGAGATCAAAGGCATGGTATGAGATGTACTCATGGGATTTATTAACACAACTAATAACAAACAATTGCTGATTAACAGTTAAGAGACCACTTACTATGTGGGAGAAATCTACTGTCTGTTAGAAGAGTCACGTGTGCTGTGCCTAAAAGCAGGGTTAGATTATAGGCTTGAACCAGAGATCTCATGACAATGCTGTATACAAGCAACAGCACAGTTTTCCTTTCCTTAGTAGCCTCAGCTAAAGGTCAGACATCCACAAAGAGAAGTTAAAAGCACACACAGAGATTTAGCTGGTTTAGAGGGCAGCAAGTCTGGAGGAGAGAGAGACTTGAAGGTCATCCATACAGGGATGACAGATAAGTTTATGAATGAGATGAACAAAATCACTTCTAGAGAAATTTCATGTACTACTAGGAGTAAATACCAAGCTGGAAAGATCTTATACAGATCTAAGGAAAAGGAACTCCAAAAAGATGTAAGGTTTTCACCAAGGTTACTTTTAAGGAGAGAGGAAAATAAAAAGCGAAAGGAAAAGAGGCATAGCTGCCTTACGAGTTAACTTGAATTAATTTCTTTCAGCGTTCAGTATGGTTGCATTGCACAGAAGAGCCTGAAGAAACATAAGATGCCAATACACTTCCAACAAAAGTCTGCAGGACGAAAACAAAGAGGTTCATGTTTCTTGTACTATGAGCTGCAAGCAGCCCTCAATTAGTAAAATCTGTCATAACCCATAGAATTCCATGTGCATGATTTTCTACCTTCTTCCACTGCCATCTTTCACAACAAAAGATTAGAGGAAACTGTTTGTAGAAACCAACACAAACTCTTCCATAATGCCACTGACCTCTCCTAATAGTCTGGCCCAGCAGAAGTTGCATCAGTAGCTCTGGTGCAAGTATCTAAGCAGCTGTTGTCCCATCAGTTAACAGCAGGTGCCCAAGCATACATCACTACTTTGTACAAACTATTCCACGAAGGAAAGGTGGAACTGAGATGACATCATGCTTAGCATGCGTTGGTGTTAAAACTGATGAGTAGGGACTATGCCTCAACAGAATTCTGTGCAGCACTAGGTACACAAATGTAAGTATTATGGCCTTTGGAAGCTACAGTGATGCTAACTGAAGGATTCTGATTGTCTTGTAAGGGTTAAAGAAGCTATACAACAAAGTTCATAAACCTTTAAGTGAAAAAGTAACATATTACACATCACATTTTTTAGAGACCCATNGAAGCTATACAACAAAGTTCATAATCCCTTTAAGTGAAAAAGTAACACATTTTTTAGAGACCCAAACCCACAGTTTTGCAGAACAGCAAACATCATTAAGTAGTCTCATCTCAGACAAACTTAAAAAAGGCAAACAAACCCATCACAATCCTGTTGTGCTACTGACACTCAGTATGGCTGGCTAGAGCACTGACAACACCTGAGTGTTTCAAACCAGTACTGCAAATACTCTGTTCAGATGACTAAATACTTGCTTCGGCACCCCACCTCTGTGATGAATCCCTGCTACCCCTATCAGGTTATTTTCTAATAACTGACAGTGAGAAAGGGGCAGAGAAAGAAGTTATGGTGAAGCTAATTCCAAAAAATTTAGGAAACATTGACAAAAATTACGCACTTAAGCATTAGGACAAACTTACAAAGTGCAAATGCCCTCTGAACCAAGAGCAATTTGAAAAGTATGTTGGCGGCAATCTTCTCACTGGAAACTGTCTCTTGAACACACAAAATTATCTCTGTAGATTTTACTTACGCTGGATTAATAAAATCTGTATTATAACCATTGATTGAAATAATTTTGTTCTAACAGCAAACTGGAGCAAGAACACAACTTTTATCATCAACATGTCCAATCTGTAAGACACTTGGGGTGAAGGCACAAAAAACCCTCAGTGGACCCTGTCTACAAAGGACATTCACTGATCTCATCTATTGCAACTGTTGATTTTTTTGTACATACATACAATCAAACTCTGTGTGTGTGTGCGTGTCCTATTGAACTCTCATGGCATTGAGTTTCACAGAAGAAAAATAAAATTGATATCTTCTAGATAAAATTGGTAACTTCTAGAAGTTCATGAAAAAGGTTTAAATTGTCAAAATCATTTAAGTATAAATAAGTGGCATTGAAATCATAGAATCATTTAGGTTGGAAAAGACACAATCAAGTCCAACCATTAAACTGGCATCACCATGTTCACCACTAAACAATGTCCCTAAGTTCCACATCTACACATCTTTTAATTACTTACAGGGATGGCAACTCCACCACTCCTGAGTAGCCTGTTTCTATGCTTGACACCCCTTCCATGGAAAAAGTTTTTCCCAAATACCCAACCTAAACCTCCCCTGGCACAACTTGAGGCCATCTTGTTCTGTCACTTGTTACCTGGGAGAAGAGGCCGACCCCCACCTGGCTACAGCCTCCTTTCAGGCAGTTGTAGAGAGCAATAAGGTCCCCCCGAGCCTCCTTTTCTCCAGGCTCAACACCCCCAGCTCCCTCAGCTGCTCCTCACAGGTCCTGTGCTCCAGACCCTTCCCTTGCTCTGCTGCCTTTCTCTGGACACGCTCCAGCACATCAATGTCCTTTTTGCAGTGAAGGGCACAGAACTGAACACATGATTTGAGGTGTGACTTCACCAGTGCTGAGTACAGGTGTACTGGTCACTGCCCTGGTCCTGGCTAGCCACATTATTGCTGATCCAGGCCAGGATGCCATTGGCCTCCTTAGGCCAATGGGCACACCTTGCCTCACATTCAACTGAGCCAATCAGAGCAGCAAAGAATGCTGCTTAGCCATCTGAGTAGGAAGTAAGGGATGGGGATCCACATGACAGCAGAGACACAGAGCTTGTGGATGCACTAGAAACCACAGAAACACCTGAGAACAGTCACACAGGAATCAGCACCTCTCCCACAAAATAGGTGGTAGAATGAACAGTCCCAATGAAGTACATTTACACCAATGCACACAGCACGGACAACAGCAGGAGCTGAAATCCATTGTGCAGCTGGAAAACTGTGATATAAAAATCAATATAGTGAGAAGTGCTAAATGAAGAGGCCATAACATGCAGTGGCATTCCAGAAGTCTCATACTTTTTCTATCTACCTAGAATTTCTCTTAAAAGTACAAAAGACTATCTGACAAACTTGCAAATCTTGATCCAAAATGAAGACTGTAAATAGTACCATCTAAATTGAGAAGATCATTCATACATCAAGTTAGCATCTACTGCTAGCCATATTTGCCAGCCGCATGTAGGGCAGGCCATAAAAATGGAACAAAAGCTTAGTTTCCTCTGAACTGTAATGTGCAAGAAACCCAGTTAGCCACATAGAGCGTTCAATGACTAAGATTAAATCACTGAAGCAAAGTTAAGAAGTTGAAAAGGAAACACAACCATTTCAGTGGACATAAAACTCCTGCAGCATATGGCGCTTTTAAGACCCTCATGAGGTAAGTACTGCCTCAAGGTTCTCAGAGGAGACACCTTAGTAGTCTTTTGAACTTCTATGAACTTCAAATTTCAACCCCTTTCCATAGATCAGTTGAGTTCATTGTTATTAGTGATAGAAAAAATAAATAAAAGTTAAAAAAAAAAAATCCACGGTTTCAGGAACAGTGAATTTTCCATTAGTAAAAATTATTGATAAAAGTTCTTCGCAGAACTCCCCACACTGCTTTTGCTGTATATCAGTTGGTTACAAACTCAAACAACATGGCAGAACTTTACTAATTCTGTATTTAGTCCTCAAAACCAAAATGAAAACTTCTCTAACATCACAAGACTATTCAAGATGCCACTGGACCAAAAAAAAACCCAAAAAACCAATATCACAAACTAAACAACCCCAGTAAAAATCTGAAAGATGTTGTACCACTTTTGGTCCCACATCGCTCTGTATACCTGAACAAGCTCTATAGAAGACAAAGAAACTTGCTTTCACTTTTTCACTGCCACTTTGACATTCTTGCTGATGCAAATCGCTCTTAGCATACTATTACAGGGTAAGCAACAGTAGAATGCAATCATATATTTGAGGTCAAAGAGGATTAATAACAACAATATAAAGGAAATTTGGCAGACAATAAAGTGGATTTATTGCTCTAATTAAGGCGGTCTTCTACTAAAACAAGTTATTTTGTTTAACCACCTAATAATGTGGCTGAGGAGTTTGGTTCCCAGACATTACCCTGCAGCACTAAGCATCAAATGCATTCTTACCCAGAACAGCATGGTCCTATCTCATGCCATAAGAAGGTTGTTCCACCATCATCACAGCTGGAGGAGGACAACGAGCCACCTACCATGCTTTTGTGCAAGATGTTTACTGAGTCTTGGTAAGGTTTATTGAATCTTAGCTCTATGGCTGTTCTTGGCAGTATTTTCATCTTTTCATAAGCAGACACACAAAGCTGCAATAATTTTTGTCAAACCAGCTCCAGTACACAACAGTCCCGTTCCTTCCAAAGCTTTATTTGCCTTGACTGCTCCTAGAAGTAACTTTTTTTGACATGAAGGATCATCAGATAAAACAGAACAGCTGTTAGACTGGAATGCATAATGAGCCAGAAGTAAAATTAGATGGCAGCCTTATATCCATGACAAGGTAAGAGTTAAAACATTACAATTAAAATTTTTAAGCTGCAGTAGCAAGTCAAGGTTTAGAACAGACCACTTTATTAAAGACACCATGCAAACTCCTAAGAGTCTTTTATGTGGTTCATAATTTTAGATGCTCAGAATAAAACTAGATCTGATACCTTCCTCCTGTGAGGAACCAGTGAGGTTTTGCAGCGAACCACTCATTCTTTGTATATGTAAGCCACCAAAAAGTGACAAAGAAAGTTGCAAGCTTTGCGAATCTGGAAAATCTACCACATAAAACGGCAAGGGACAGGAATAAGGGGAAAAAAAATTTCAAGATACGAGTGGTGGGGAAGACTGCAACACCTGAATCGGTGCTGCACCCAAGCGAGGGACCCAGAGCGCAAGACAGGCGCTGCCTTTTTGTTTTGTTCTCGGGCTGCACGTTCCCAGCGGAGCCGCCGCGCTGCCCGCCGGCGCCTCTGGCGGCACAGCCCGCGCACCGCGCTCGGGCCCGCCGCGGCAGCTCCCGAGCCTCTCCCCGTGCGCTCACAGCCTTACTTGCTCCTTCACTGCGCTACTTGGCGATTTTGGAATCCCCCACGCAGCTAAAAAACGGCCCCATTATTAACAAGGGCAGAAACTAGAGTCAAGTTACATCCCAGTCCTACCCAGAGGGATTGGCAACCAGCCTCTCCTTAGCCAACCTAGCACCCAACAGAGATCAGAATCTGCTCCGAAAATCCCACACAGACAAAACACAAAAATGCTCGTTGTTGAGAACCTGTGGGTTTCCCCAGTGTCCTCCAGCTTTTTGGTGAAGGGGCAAAGAGGATGCCTTAGAAGCCCAGCCAAGGCACCCAACAAATCCATCCAAACAAATCTGTGGGTGTAGACAACCAGTCTGAGTGCACAAAGAGAAGATGGAATATGCTTCTCCATGGCAAACTGCTGGGTGATTTTAAACGTCCCATGCCTCTTCTTAGCTTTGAAATTATATGCACGACATGGGATTCGAGCAACGGGGGGAGAAAAAAAAATTCAAGATGGCTGAAGGTGTCTTGTCAGGGATTTTCATACACGCTCCAGAACTCTAGAGGGCACCCGAAATATGCCCTCCTCCTCCTCCCTTCTGAGCCGGGTAACGTGAGCAGCGGCAGCAGCCCGTCGTCTGCCTGCCGAAGTTGGTATTGCAGGAGCGATGTCTGCAGCAGCAGCGCCCACCCCGAGGAGGAGCCGCCTCACAGCCATTACTGGGGCTTCGCCCTAGGGCAGCAGCTGCTGGACCCAAGAATTTCCCCACCCAGCCCTGGAGGGACCTCATTCCACCCCTGCCCCCGGGAGAATACAGGGCGGGGGTAAATGGCTCAAGCCCTCCCTAAGCAGGTCTAGTAAAGGCAGAAACAGATACACAAATAGCACTCACAATGGAGCTCCCTCTCCTTGTTGGTCTCTGCCAAGGCTGCACCAAACTGGGCTGGAGCCTGAGGGAAAGACACGGGGTTAACACGGGGCAGCGAGGATCAGGCAGCGCCCCCAACGAGCGTTTCCTTCGCCTGGCCAGGGCAGGTACTGCCTGCATCACCCACCACTTCCCTTTAATCCCAATCCTTCAAATAAGTAAATAAATAAATAAATTTACTGCCCTCCCCGGGGGCGGTGGGGGTATTCCTCACAGCACACCCACGCCGCTTGCCCCCACTGAAAGAAGGAGGGACAAGGAGCCCTCCACGGGCGCCGTCGCACCGGGGGCTTCTACGGGCAACAGAGATCCCTTCTGCGGGGGACAGAGGCAGCGGCGGCACCCACGGCGGGGAGCAGCGGGTGTTACCTGCGAACTTGCCCTGTCAGCCCTGAAGCGGCGCCCAGGGGGCCCTCAGCGGGAGCGCCCCACCGCCGGGCGAGCACCCGCGCCCCCCGCCCGCTCGCGCGGCAGTTGCCCCCGGTCTCGGGTTTGCCCCCCTGCAGTCGGCCAGCAGCACTGCCGCCTCCTGTCCGCCATTAGAGGGACCCAGCCGAACAATACGGGAGGGGAGCAGCGGCGGCGGCAGAAGCCGCGGAGCGCCGGGCAGGGGAGGGGAGAGGAGGGGAGGGAGGCATCCGCGGGGGGGCGGCGAGGGCGGTGGGTGGGGGAGGCACCGGGGCAGAACAACAGCCGAGGGCCCGGCGCCGAAGGGAGGGATA